>CM047507.1:29718410-29743410 GCA_026122265.1 Ammodytes dubius | reverse complement strand
AAAAAATAATCTTAAAAAATGTAAAAAAAAAAGTAAATGTATTATCACGTTGTTTGTGGTTAATGGTAGTTTCTCATGAACACTATCAATGCTTTGCCTTTGTTTGTTTGTGTGTGTGTGTATGTGTGTGTGTGTGTGTGTCAGTCACCCTTTTCTAATCTTATACTGTCCGCTTGTCTGCTACAGTAACTCTTAATGTTGTGACCACATACAGGCAAACTTTACACTTCAGTGCTTGTTTGCTTTGCGTGACTTTCTGTTATCTCATGTTTGTTTTACTCAGAGCGACACACAGGTTAAACCAGTACAAAATGACCTGCACTTTGGGTTGTTAAAGGCCTACTTCACCGGTTGGAGTATGAAGGTGTATTGAACTCGGAGATCCTATGAAGTATAAATGTGCAAAAAAAATTTAAATCTGTGACATCACAGAAAGAGAAATGTAGGGTTAGACAGTGAGACCATAAAACACTCTTTCTGCCTTTTCTCAGGCTAGGATGATCCGATTTCAATTTTTTTTGCACATTTATACTAAATAGGATCTCCGAGTTCAATACACCTTCATATTCCAACCGGTGAAGTAGGGCTTTAAAGGTGTAGTCAGTGATTCTGGAGAACGCTTGTTGTTAAAATCACTTTTTTGTCAAAATCAGTGAATATCTCCTCATGATCTGCTACCTGTCCGTACTGTGTAAATACACAACCAAGGCCCTTTTAAACTGGTATGTAAACAAAGGGTATGTTCACAAATGGGCCCACTGTAGCTATAGCAACATCCCAGTTTACAGAGCCTAGGCTGTGTATTAAGACCTACTGTTTTTAAACACACACACACACACACACACACACACACACACACACACACACACACACACACACACACACACACACACACACACACAACAACACAACACACACACACACACAGTACAGACGGGTAGCGTATCATGAGGAGGTATTCACTCTATTTGACAATAAGTGATTCTGACAACATGTGCCTTTTAAAAACATAGTGTTGATGTATTCTCCAATAGAGGACCTTTTTATTGTGCCCGATTCCAAATCCAGGCTGTTTTTCAGCTGACCTAAGCTAACTTGTGAGGCAATAACAAGCGCACCATTGTGTGTGTGTGTGTGTGTGTGTGTGTGTGTGTCTTCTGTAGTCGAGGGACTATGATGCCCTGAGTGAACCCTCTTAATGAGAACAGAGACAGTCCCCTCATACACACACACACACAGACACAGACACACACACACACACAGACACACACACACACACACACACACACACACACAGACACACACACACACACACAGACAGACAAACTAAAACACCTTGTCCCTGTCAGAACAGTCTGATCCAACACCAGAAACCACTAAATCTCAGAGTCCTCACCAACCAATTCCGTCTTTTTTTTTAATATCTGTGTTAAACCTTGCTATATTTTATGAATCATATCTTTGCCAATGCACAATAATTATGCCTTATCAAATTAAGCTTGTTGGCTTAAAACCTTTAGTTTTATTACACATGTTCTCTATTTACTTTAAAGAACAGATTTATGCAATCATGTTCAGTCTTTTTTTCAGTACTGGTTTGAACTTGTCCCCTATGTGACACATTATATTTGTATAATGTATCACACTTGCTTTTTTATTTTATTTTATTTTATTTTATTTTTAATTTTTTGTTCGAAATGGAGACGAAATTAAAAAATAAAAGTTAAATGAAATGATGTTATAATGCTGACGTGTGATCTTGTGTGTTTTGCAGGAGGCTTCTCCGTGGTGTTTATGGCTCGCACACACAGCGGCGTTCGCTGTGCGCTCAAACGGATGTACGTCAACAACCTCCCCGATCTGAACATCTACAAGAGAGAGATCACTATCATGGTGAGAGCAGTGAGTGAGTGAGTGAGTGAGTGAGTGAGTGAGTGTGTGTGTGTGAGAGTGTGAGAGAGAGTGCGAGAGTGAGTGAGTGTGTGAGAGAGAGTGTGTGAGTGTGTCAGTGAGAGTGTGAGAGAGAGTGAGTGAGTGAGTGAGTGAGTGAGTGAGTGAATGTGAGAGAGAGAGTGTGAGAGAGAGAGTGTGAGAGTGAGTGAGTGAATGTGAGAGAGAGAGTGTGAGTGAGTGAGTGAGTGTGAGAGAGAGTGTGGAGAGAGAGAGTGAGAGAGAGAGAGTGTGCGAGTGAGTGAGTGAGAGAGAGAGTGTGAGAGTGAGTGAGTGAGAGAGTGTGAGAGAGAGTGAGTGTGAGAGAGAGTGTGAGAGAGTGAGTGAGTGTGTGTGAGAGAGTGTGAGTGTGAGAGTGAGTGAGTGTGAGAGAGAGTGAGTGAGTGAGAGAGAGAGTGTGAGAGTGAGTGAGTGTGAGAGAGAGAGTGTGAGAGTGAGTGAGTGAATGTGAGAGAGAGAGTGTGAGAGTGAGTGAGTGAGTGTGAGAGAGAGAGTGTGAGAGAGAGAGCGCAGCGACGCAGTGTGTGGTTACAATAGTTTAGGACATTATCTCTCAACTTAAAGGTGCAGTGTGTAGAATTTCTTTGCATTTTTCACAAGACACTTGGTAGAAATTTAATATGATATTCACTGAAAGAGTTTTTTTATTTATTTATTTATACATGTATGTTCTAGGCACATTAGTTTCAATTTACACAATTATTAATCTTAGAACAGGAAATGCAGATGTTTTTATCTATGCTCAATTTTGTAGCATCGCAGAGTGTGGTTACAATATTTAGATGTTATCTTTTTAACTTAAAGCTGCAGTATGTAGATTTTTTTGCATTTTTTCAGAACAGACTTAATTAAATATGATAATAGTAAGTATTTTGCGTCTGTAGTTATCGAAAGGGAGGGGTTACCAAAGTGAGAGCAGTGTGTGGTTGCAATAGTTATTTTTTTAACTTAACTGAAGTCTGCTTTTCCTTAATGCAACAGTTTTTTATACTTAAAAAAAAAAGATGTTGACATTTTTTTTTTTTTTTTGTCAAACTTAGTTCTTAGTTTAAGCTGCATTTCCTTCCAACTTTTCTCTGGCTAGATTTTATTTTTTATTTTTTTATTTTTATTTTTCATGTTTCGTTCACTAAGGGCTTAATTTGCACTCAAAGACAATATGCCAATTATTTTTAAATTTCACAAGGACATTCTCAGTTATCAGGTGTTTAATTAAACCACATCACCTGTGCACAGACTGGCATTATCACAGCAGACATTTCAAGGTGTTTTGTGTGAAATATTCTCATTTATTTCTGTAAACCCACCAGACACTCTCTCTCTCCCTCTCTCCCTCTCTCCCTCTCTCCCTCTCTCCCTCTCTCCCTCTCTCCCTCTCTCCCTCTCTCCCTCTCTCTCTCTCTCTCACTCTCTCTCTCCCTCCCTCCCTCTCTCTCTCTCTCTCCCTCCCTCTCTCCCTCCCTCCCTCTCTCTCTCTCTCTCTCCCTCCCTCTCTCCCTCCCTCCCTCTCTCTCTCTCTCTCTCTCCCTCCCTCCCTCCCAGACAAGTATGACTCACACAGAAGCAGAAGTCTCATTTTAAACGTTAGACCTCAGGGTATAAGCTGTTGGTTTATCAGTGGAGCTGTTGGGCTTTGTGTCTTATTATTGCTTCATCAGCTGTGTCATACACACACACACACACACACACACACACACACACACACACACACACACACACACACACACACACACACACACACACACACACACACACAACACACACACACACACACACACAGACACACACTGAATCCCTCGCGTGCAGACAGACAGACAGACACACACACACACACACACACACACACACACACACACACACTGAATCCCTCGCGTACAGACACACAGACACACACACACACACACACACACAGACACACACACACACACACACACACACACACACACACACACACACTCACAGAGGGCCTGTTGGGACGTTACCTTAGGTGTACCGGTTTCCATAACACACATCAGTCTCTCGCTCCCCCCTCCCTCCCTCCCTCCCTCCTCCCTCCTCCCTCCCTCCCCCCTCCCTCCCTCCCTCCCTCCCTCCCTCCCTCCTCCCTCCCTCCCTCCCTCCCTCCCTCTCCCTCCCTCCTCTCCCTCCTTCCTCTCTCTCTCCCTCCTTCTCCTCTCTCTCTCTCTCCCTCCCCTCTCTCTCTCCCTCCTCTCTCTCTCCTCCTCTCTCCCTCCTCCTCTCTCTCTCCTTCCCCCTCCTCTCCTCTCCCTCCCTCCCTCTCCTCTCTCTCTCGCTCTCCCTCCCTCCCTCCTCTCTCTCTCTCCCTCCCTCCCTCCTCTCTCTCTCCTCTCCCTCCCTCCCTCCCTCCCTCTCCTCTCCCTCCCTCTCCTCTCCCCTTTCCTCCTCTCCCCTCCTCCTCTTCTCCCTCTTCTCTCTCCCCCCTCTCTCTCCCCTCTCTCCCCCCTCCCTCCCTCCCTCCTCATTCTGCTATTTAACAACCAACACAAACACTGCGTAGCTTTAATCAGACCAATGAATCCCATTAAGAGCGATTAGTGGAGTTAAGAGATCAGCCCGGTCTAAGAACATTATAGAAAACAAAATGCTTTATTTCTGCACACAGTAGCTTGACTTCAAAATACTTCTATATAAGTAAGTAAGGAAGTAAGTAAAGTTTATTTATATAGCGCCTCTCGCAGACCAGGGTCACAAAGCGCTTCACATTAAAAAAAAACACAATAAAATGCAATAAAACGACACATATACAGAGTCTGTTACAAAGAAGAGTTTCCTAAGAACGTACAATATAATACTATACAATATAATACAGAGTACATAGACATGGATCTATCAAAGTCAAAGGGGATCAAATACTTATTTCACTCAATGAAATGCAAAATAATTTATATAATATATATTTTTTTTTATGTGATTTTCTGGAATTTTCCTTTTGATATTCTGTCTATCACTGTCAAAATAAACCTAGCTTTAAAAGTATAGACCGTTCATTTCATTGTAAGTGGGCAAACTTACAAAATCAGTGAGGGATCAAATACTTATTTCCTCCACTGTAGATGTAAAACTTTAACTTTTTTTTGAGGAAGCATTGGCAAACAGAAGTTTTTTTTCGTTGGTCTTTTGCAAAGTTCGTTGAGGTTTGCATAGATTTGCACGGCTCGTATGCAAAGAGGTTAAACCAGGAGATGTAAACAAGTGTAAGAGTAGCTCATAATCTAAGTTTTGTATTCTTAAAAGTAAGACATTATTCTGGTGGGATAATTTTTTTTTCCTTTAAGAAACCTGAAATGAAGGCAATATTATTGGCTTATGTTATAATTTATTTGATTTTAATTTTATTCCAGACACAGAGAGAAAACGGTCCATAATACAATACAAAAACAGTAAAAAGACAAACAACAATAAAAAAGACTAAAAAAGACTCCAGCTGTCAGTTCCACACTACACAAAGAGTGTTCAGATATTAGCATATAGGCTAACAAATAGAATTTTAAATTGTGAGTTGAGTTGCGGCGACGCACTACTGAACAAATGTTGTAAAAACACTTTACAAGTTCAAGCATGAGCACTCGTCAGCACAGCAGCCGAAGTCTGAGTACACACTACACACTACACACTACACACTACACACATATCCCTTTGTAATCACCTCAATAGCTTGTAATAACTTCCTTGTATTGTGTTTTTAGGAGCTACTTTATGTCAACAGAATTATGAAAATAAACGGCTGCCAGGATTAGTATGTTAACTTATTACTTGTTGAATACATGTCTTTTTTTTAATTTAATTTTTTAGTTGCACTCACTCACTCACTCACTCAACTCAATTTGAATGAATGTGTGAAAGCCAAAAAAAAAAAAATTATCAAATCTTTCTGCACTGATTGGTTCAATGTTTCACCTCAATAGCTTCCTTGTTATTTTAGGAGCTACTGTATGTCAACAGAATGATACAAGTAAACAGTTTCTATGCTTAGTAGAAACCTAATTACTTCCTGAATCAATGTGTGTGTCTCTTCACTGATTGGTTCTATGTGTTCCCCTGTCTGTGTGTGTGTGTAGAAGGAGCTGTCGGGTCATAAGAACATAGTGGGCTATCTGGACTCCACCATCAGCCCCGTGTCCGACAGCGTGTGGGAGGTCCTCATACTCATGGAGTACTGTAAAGGTAGGGGCTGGGACTAAACCTTTTTATTTAAATTTTATTTATTTTATTTTATTTAAAACAAGTTTTTAATTTTTTTTTATATTTATTTTTTATTTATTTATTATTATTATTTTTTTATTTATTCATTATTAATTAATTGTTTTACTCACACATGCTCTGATCCTCATGGAATACTGTAAAGGTAAGGACTGGGACTGCACCTTTTAATTTAAATTTATTTTTATTTTATTTAAAAAAAGTTTATTTAATTAGATTTTATTTTATTTTATTTCATTATTATTTTTGTATTAATTAATTATGATTTTTTTTATTTATTTTTTGACAATAATCACACATTTTCTCTGATTCTCATGGAATACTGTAAAGGTAGGGACTGGGACTGCACATTTTAATTGAAATGTATTTGATTTTTATTAAATTGTATTTTATTATTTAATTTATTTTTTATTTTATTCATTTATTTTTTAAATTTTATTATTTATTTATTTATTACTTATTTTAAATTAATACATTTATTTTTATCAGGGTGTCCGCGGAGTCTTAAAAAGTCTTAAAAAGTCTTAAAAAGTCTTAAATTCATTTTTCTAAATTTAAGGCCTTAAAAAGTCTTAAATTCATTAAAAATGTGATATGCTGGTCTTAAATCCATTACTCAAAGGTCTTAAATTTGTCGGGGCAGGACTATTCATTGTTAGCCTATATATATTTTTTCTTCCGCGACTTTCCGAGAAGGAGCTACTTTCTAACTAACGGCTGATATAAAAGTCCGACACTAGAGGCAGTACGGCCGTGTGTGGCTGTGATACGCATATAAACGTAACATAGAAGAAGAATGTGTGTCCCCTGCCTCCGAATTTGAAGTCGGTCATGTTAAAGCAAGAAAGGGGAGAACGACCCAGCGAAATGCATGCCCAGCTTTTATAAATTCAGTGAGGTGGAGGGAGGACGACAAATATCATGGCTGGCTTTATTCACCCCGCGACCACACACTGCCGCTACTCCGTAGGTGTGCAACCACCCGCCCGCTGGCGATGTAGGTACTGACCCAAACGCAAATCACACAGAAACAAACAGATTGATTGTGTTTAGTAATTTTTTTTATTTATCTATATTTATTAATTAATAGCTGCTCATCAGACGGTCGCATTCAGGTCGCTTTGCTGTGAGCTCACAGAGTGAGACGCGAGTCTCTGCTTCTCTCTCTCTGTCGCTTTATTTCTCTCCACTCTGCCCTCCCTCTCTGACGGCTAGTTAAGAACTATTGACGATCGTCCCGTCAATCGCAGACAGTAGCCTACATTTCCATCACCATTCGGTACAACCCTAATACCCGCAGTTTATTAACCTGGCTGCCTGCAACAATATGAAGAAAATAAAACATTTCGCAAATTACCGCAGGTCCCGTGGGCATCCCCCAGTTATGCAAACCTGTAGCCTATACAGTAGCCTATACTATGCCTACTTTACAGTAGCCTATTTCCCGATTTTGAAAGTGCAAAAACATTCACCTGTGGAACCAATTTTTAAATAGATTTTTCTATTTCAATCTAATACTGCATGCTGCAGCTAACACATTTTCTTTATTGATTAAACTGTTCTTGTGACTCGATTAATCAGAAAATGTCAATCAATTGATACAGCTCTATAATAGGTTGAAAAGGTGGTAATGATGGGTTTTCACGTTGCCTTTACAGTGATCTTATATTTATTTGATGGTAAATGCGGGGGGACATTATCTTCATTCAGACTGCTGATTTTTTTTTATTTTCTGTAATTAGTGCATTGAATATTTGATATTCAAACTTAATAAACCTCTACAGAGCATATAGGCTACTGTAGTGTAGTTAGTAGATTTATGTTGCCAAGGTATTGGTGTTCATTAGAGGTCTTAAAATGTGCAGATACCCTGAGAGAGGCTACTTTCTTCCTAGCTTCTGATATAAATGAGTATCACTTTATGTTCAATAAACAGACAAAGTAAACTTGAATGAGTCTCATTGAGTGACACACAAGCTACTTGGGTTGTAATACAGCTGGACCCCCCAAATATCGCCTATATGTATTGTGTTTTAGGTCTTAAATTTCATTCAAGGTGGTATTAAAAAGGTCTTAAAAAGTCTTAAATTTGACATGCTGAAACCTGCAGATACCCTGTTTATATATATATTTTTGTTTGACAATACAGACAGCTTAGCTTTTTGGAAGGCTATTTACCTGCTTTATATACAAACACATCTCTATCTACTGAGACTATGCATATAGTTAGTTAGACGTTTACATGGTGTCACATTTGGCCTACTTAGAACCTTCTGGTGGCAAACTAAATATTGCAATAACATTGTGCCTACGTTTTCTGGCACACGTCATGTTGTTGTCCTTGAAACATGATATTGTGTGTGTGTGTGTGTGTGTGTGAGACTGTGTGTGTGTGTGTGTGTGTGAGAGAGAGAGAGACTGTGACTGTGGTGTGTGTGTGTTGTGTTGTGACTGGTGTGTTTGTGAGCTAAAAGCAGAAGATATTGTCATGTGCTCAAATATCACTTCCCTTTTTAAATGTGAGTGACCTCCTATTGTTACTGTCACAGAAACACATTTTACTGTAGTGGCCATTGGTCAAGAATTAAACTCAAATCTAAATATAATCAAAGGGCAATTGAAAAATTATGGGAACTTGGTTTATGCAGGTAAAGAACTAAATAAGGTAATAAACAGGCAAGGTTTCTGTTTTTCTTATATGTTAAGCATATAAAGCAAGCTCAATAACTTTACCTTATAAATAACAAATCCAAGCAAATCCAAATACTAGTTTTTCTAGATTTAATATGCTAAACAAACAACAATAATGATAAACTAATTAAATAACTAGCTAAATAAATACTATCAAAATAAAATCTTTCAGTTTTTAATCAAGTCATGTGTCAAGTGAACTGGCTTGAGGGTTCGACTGTATGCATACTAATTTTTTGTGAAATAATTTAAACATAGTTTTTGTTTATAGTATTACCGTAATTTTCGGACTATAAGCCGCGCCTTTTCCCCCATTTTTCGACCCTGCGGCTTATGTAACGGCTAATAATATAATAATTACACAGCACAGTATATGTTCTGTAACTAGCTACAATTGCACTAAATGGTAACACTTAAATAGGTTATGCAAATATGCAACTTGTTTGTTGAAATGTTAATAAATGGGAGCTTCCTCAAGCAGCCATCTCTTTCCCGACAATCCCCTCTGTGCACAAATTCTTACATAATGGTAATTAAACATTAAAACACCTGCGGCTTATAGTCCAGTGCGGCTTATAGTGCGGAAAATACGGTATTGTATATTCATGCTTTTCATTTTGTTTTGTATTTGTGAATGTCTGAAATACATTTGAATCAATCACTCCCTCTCTCCCCCCCTCCCTCTCCTCTCTCCCCCTCCTCCCCCTCCCCCCTCTCTCCCCTCTCTCTCTCTCTCCCCCTCCCCCCCACCCCCTCCCCCCTCCCTCTCTCCCCCCTCTCCCCCCCTCTCTCTCTCTCCCCCCTCCCCCCCTCCCTCTCCCCTTCCCCCTCCCTCTCCCCCCCTCCCTCTCCCCCTCCTTCCCCCCCCCCCCCCCCCCCCCCCCCCCCCTCCACAGCTGGTCAGGTGGTGGGGCAGATGAACCAGAGGCTGAACGTTGGTTTCTCGGAGGCTGAAGTCCTTCACATCTTCTGTGACGCGTGTGAAGCCGTCGCCCGACTGCACCAGTGCAAAACGCCCATCATACACAGAGACCTCAAGGTGAATACACTCTACTGAAACTAGTACTTTTGTTATAGATACCTTTGTGCCATTTTTCAAGCTTTATAAGATAGACACACACAAACACACACACACAACACACACACACACACACACACACACACACACACACACACACACCACACAGGCAAAGCATTGATAGTGTTAATGAGAAACTACCATTGACCACAAACAAGGTGACTATACATAACTTTTTTTTTAAGATAATTTTTTGGGCATTTTCAAGCTTTATTAGACAGTACAGAGTTGAAATGGGGAGACAGAGACAGAGAGAGAGGGGGGATGACCTGCAGTAAAGGTCCACGGGTCGGATTTGAACTTGCGACCACTGCAACGAAGGCCGGAGCCAATATGGTACGCACTCTATCCACTACGCCACCGGAGCGGCCCAAACAAGTACTTTTAAAATAAAGTGGTAGGATGCCCTAGAAAAAAAGAGGTTCCTCCCAGTAACCATGAGGTCTCTGGTTCCTCCTCCCAGTAACCATGAGGTCTCTGGTTCCTCCCAGTAACCATGAGGTCTCTGGTTCCTCCTCCCAGTAACCATGAGGTCTCTGGTTCCTCCTCCCAGTAACCATGAGGTCTCTGGTTCCTCCTCCCAGTAACCATGAGGTCTCTGGTTCCTCCTCCCAGTAACCATGAGGTCTCTGGTTCCTCCTCCCAGTAACCATGAGGTCTCTGGTTCCTCCCAGTAACCATGAGGTCTCTGGTTCCTCCCAGTAACCATGAGGTCTCTGGTTCCTCCTCCCAGTAACCATGAGGTCGCTGGTTCCTCCCAGTAACCATGAGGTCGCTGGTTCCTCCCAGTAACCATGAGGTCTCTGGTTCCTCCTCCCAGTAACCATGAGGTCTCTGGTTCCTCCTCCCAGTAACCATGAGGTCTCTGGTTCGATCCCCGGCACCGGACAGGAGGGTGTTAGTTGTAAAACTAGTGGTGGCTGCTATTACATCTATGGTGCCCACCATCTCTACCATTGTTTCCTTGAGCAAGACACCTAACCCCAAACTGCTCCAGGGGCGCTGTACTATGGCTGACCCTGCGCTCTGACCCCCTCCGATGTGTGGTAACTTGAGAGGGGAGACGAGAAAAGACACATTTCAATGTGCCTTGTGTACCATTGACTAATAAAGACATTTAAGGTTAACGGGGCATTTCTCCCTTAATTCAAAACCAAAATGCACTGGGGCGACTGTGGCTCAGGTGGTAGAGCGGGTCGGCCGATGATCAAAGGGTTGGAGGTTCGATCCCCGCCCTGCCACCTGTGTCATGGTTGTTGTGTCCTTGGGCAAGACACTTCACCCACCTTGCCTCGTGTGAATGTCGATAGTTAGCCTGCTGCTATCGGTGTATGAATGTGTGTGTGAATGGTAACGTGGGAAAGGAAAACAGGTCTCCCTTGAAAAAGAGTCTTCGGTTTCAATGGGATTTACCTGTATAAAAAAAGGTTAAAAAAAATATATACGTTTTTGGGGAATTTCTGCCTGACAAATGACTTAAATTAATGTGAAATAACATTGTTGCCGAGTAACTGGGGTTGTCAAGATTCTTCAAATCCAAAAAACTAATTTCTTTCAAGCACATTTCAGATTCAGTAAAACAATAACTTATGAATGAACACTGGCAGTTAAAGAAGAAAAAAGTACTTCACCCAATAAACAAAAAAGTCTGTCTAGATGTCAGTTATTTATGAGATTTATTGCCAGTTGAGTGTATATAAACTGAAGTGCGTGTGTGTGTGTGTGTGTGTGTGTGTGTGTGTGTGTGTGTGTGTGTGTGTGTGTGTGTGTGTGTGTGTGTGTGTGTGTGTGTGTGTGTGTGTGTGTGTGTGTGAGAGAGAAAATGTGCTCGGTCAGCAGCTTTGGTTTTACTTGACTGCCAGTTATAACTCCTCAGCTTCCTCTTAAGCTCCCCCACTTCCTTTGCCAACTTGTTCTTATTTCCTCATTTCCTTTTGTGAGAGACACACACACTCAGAGACGAACACAAACACACAGAGACGCACACACACACACGCACACACGCACAGACGCACACACAGAGGCACACAAACAGACACACAGACAGACACACTCAGAGGGGCACACAGAAACACAGACACACACACACACACAGGCACAGTTTCATAGACACACACACACACACACACACACACAGGCGTACAGGCACACAAACAGACACACACAGAGACGCAGACACACACACACAGAGACGCAGACACACACACACACACACACACACACACACACACACACACACACACACACACACACACACACACACACACACACACACACACACACAGGCACAGTTTCATAGACACACACACACACACACACACACTCACTCACTCACACACACACACAGGCGTATAGGCACACAAACAGACACACTCAGAGACACACACACACACACACACACACACACACACACACACACACACACACACACACAGGCACACACTGTTTATTGCTCATCCACCTCCTTCTCTATAAAGTCTAGCCCACAGCAGCTGGTGTGTGAGGAATGTCCCACTAACTTTCAGTCAGATCAGGTATTCTGGTAAATCACTTTTTGTCAAAATCAGTGAATATCTCCTCACGATCCACTGCCTGTCTGTACTGTGTGTGAGCTGAAAAGAAAAGACCAGGGGCCTATTGCATAAAAGTGGAATAAAGACATCCAGGATGATTGATAAAGCCAGCCTTGACAAAGTCTAGCCTGGGCACTTCGGATTAGTCAGTTGCATAAACGCCAATCCAGGATGTAAAGGAGCCGCTTTGTCAAGCCAGGTGTAAGTCATTCTGTTAAGTGCCAGCCCACAGCTTTCAGAAGTAGACCCAGAGATCGAACACAGATTTACTGATGAAAAAATGTAAAAGACGGCCCATTTTCCCACAATGCCTTGCTAGTTTAAACCGTAAGTCAGGGGGCAGTTCATTTTATACAGGGGATGTCATCTCTGCCAACTAATCTTGATGTCCCTGCATTGTTTTATGATAAAATAGTTGACAGTGAGCAGTCTGCAGGTGCATTTAAAAAATAGAATATCATGGAAAGTCCATTCAAAAAGTGAAACTTTCATTACACAAAGTGAAATATGTCAGGCCTTCTTTTTGGATGGTAAATGTACTTGACTTATATAGCGCTTTTCTAGCCGATTTTCTCAGCCCCAAAGCGCTTTACATACCGGTATATTACCACATTCACCCATTCATGCACACACTCATACACCGATGGCAGTAGCTGCCATGCAAGGCGCTCTCTGAACCATCGGGAGCAATTTGGGGTTCAGTGTCTTGCCCAGGGACACTTCGACATGTGGCGGGTAGGCGGGGAATCGAACCTCCGACCCTGCACTCCAGAGGCAATCTTCCTACCCACTTCGCCACTGCCGCCCTGGATGATTGAGTGATCATGGAATAAAAAATCCAGTATCTCAAAATATTAGAATATTGCATACAACCAATCAGAAATGTCGACCTTCTGAAAAGTATGTTTATTCTAGAGTAATTTCACTTAATGTGTAATGAATCTAGAACATATTTAAGTTTCACTTTTTGAATTAAATTACAGAAAAAAGGAAACTTTCATAGATATTTAATTTTGTTTTAGATGCACCTCTATATAGTTATAAGTACGAAGTGAATTTATTTGACCCACATTTGCAACGTCATCTACCATCGATAATCAATTGTATAAATATAGCCCGCAATATGAACAGACTATCACATAAATTATTATAATTTATATAATTTCATCTTAATGTAATTATAATTAAGTTAATTATAAATGGTTCAGGTTAAATGATAAAAAAGAAGAACTATTTAACTAAATGACAATGCAGTCTTTTATATGGTACTTTAAAACAGGTTATTGAAACTTAAGCATTACACAGAAGATCATGGAATAACTGTTAAACACCTTCAGCTGACAGCTGACTGAGCCAGTCAGGCAACAGAATAAGTTTATCCTTTACGTTTAGCCTGGTCGGGACCAGGCTAAACGTAAAGGATGAATCTCCAGGGTAACTTATGTCCCTCCGCTTTTATGCAACCGGATCATGGCTAACGCAAGCCAGGATAACCGAAAAATCCTAGGTTAATCCCTTATCCTAGTTTTATGCAATAGGCCCCTGGTGTTAATACACAGCCTAGGCTCTGTAAACTGGTATGTAAACAAAGGGGCCCCACCGTAGCTATAGCAACATACTGTACCTGTTTACTTGAGCCCAGCTGGACACACAGTACAGACAGTATTCACTGATTTTGACAAAGTGATTGGCACAACAAGCGTTCTCCAGAATCACTGACCTGTCTGTCTGTCTGTCTGTCTGTCTGTCTCCATCTATGCTTGTCTGTCTGTCTCTCTCTTTCTCAGTCCCTCTGTCAGTCTCTCTGTGTGCCTGTCTCTCTCTCTCTCTCTGCCTGTCTCTCTGTCTCTCTCCCTACCTCTCTGTGTCTATCTGTCTCTCTCTCTCTCTCTCTCTCTCTCTCTCTCTCTCTCTTTGCTGTCTCTCTGTCTCTCTCTCCCTCTCTCTCTCTCTCTCTCTCTCTCTCTCTCTCTCTCTCTCTCCCTCCCCCCCCCACATGTCTTACATAACACCAGGGACACAAAGCCCTCAGAGGCCCAGTCTTGCTCTGCCAGGGGAAGTGAGAATGCAGAAAGGCCCTTAACCCTCAGCTGACAACAGCATTGAGACACTCGCTCTGAGTTGCTTTACCACACACACACACACCACACACACCACACTCACTCACTCACTCACTCACTCACTCACTCACTCACTCACTCACTCACTCACTCACTCACTCACTCACTCACTCACATCACTCACTCACTCACTCACTCACTCACTCACTCACTCACTCACTCACTCACTCACTCACTCACTCACTCACTCACTCACTCACTCACTCACTCACTCACTCACTCACTCACTCATCACTCACTCACATCACTCACTCACTCACTCACTCACACACACACACACACTTTATATAGTTTTACCTTTGGTGTCTTATTCTGTTCGGTGAAACAGTTCCTACAAATTCATTCCATTTTCATTTAACTTTTATTTATCCTCGAGAGACCAATTGAGGGGTGACCCTCATTTACAATGACGTCGAGTTCAAAACAAATTAAAAGGAAAAACAACAATTTGAGTTTGGCAGATTTAAGATAGTTTGTTTAAATTGGTTAAAGGATATGAAGGTATTTAGTTGAATTTTTTGCTGTAAGTTGTTCCAATACCTCACTGGCTTTCTACTGTTAGATTTGTTTTGTTTTGTGTTTTTTTAATTTTTTTTAATTATTATTATTATTATTATTATTATATTATTATTATTATTATTATTATTATTATTATTATTATTATTATTATTATTATTATTATTATTATTATTATTATTATTATTATTTTTTTTTTTTTTTTTTTTTAACATATATACATTTGACATATTCTGTCCTCGTTGCCCTTCCAATTTAATTAGTATTCTGTCCTCCCTGTCTCTTTATCTTCATTATTTGTTCCTTGTTTCACATCTATCCTAAACTTGCCTTCAGGTCTTTGTATCATTAACTCAACCTTATACTAGGATTGGGCGGTATCCATTTGTGTGACCTTTTAAATCTTCCCCCAAATTCTCCCCCAGGACACGGTGTTACCCTGACCTTTTTATACATCAACTGTAGCCTATTTGTTTTACTTTATGGCCTAACACTTCATTTTACAAGATAAGATTGATTACGGGGTAGGACTAGATAAGTTTTTTACTTCCTCCTACCCCCTTTCGAGCATGTAGAAAGTGTGTCTGTTTTTTTTTGTTTTTTTTTTAAATTCTATTTCTTTTTTTGCTTTTGTTTGTTTTTTATTTATTCATCTATTTTTTTTATTGCTCGCATGTTCGAAATAAAGACAATCAATCAATCAATTAAGATTGATTACATTTTTCAACCTACTGTACGTTCTAAATGTAAAACAAACTAACAAAATCACGGAGTTTCATTTACTTGCAAAGTATTTTAAGCGGACTATTTCTATTTGAAAAGCTTTACACAATGAAACAACAGTGTCATTTTTTTTTGGGGTACAATTGGTTTGTGTTTGACGGCTTTTCTTTCTAATGATTCCTTTTGATAGATGGATGGACGGATGGATGGATGGATGGATGGATGGATAGATAGATAGATTAGTGTTAGTTTTTCATTAAACTAAAACACTGGCTCTGTCCTTCGTTGCAGTGGTCGCGGGTTC
The DNA here is from genome assembly GCA_026122265.1 of Ammodytes dubius. Classification (NCBI taxonomy): domain Eukaryota; kingdom Metazoa; phylum Chordata; class Actinopteri; order Uranoscopiformes; family Ammodytidae; genus Ammodytes; species Ammodytes dubius. Next base: position 29,727,234 of record CM047507.1, on the reverse strand, counting down.
AAATCCGACCCGTGGACCTTTACTGCAGGTCATCCTCTCGCTCTCGCTCTCGCTCTCTCTCTGTCTCTCTCTCTCTCTCTCTCTCTCTCTCTCTCCATTTCAACTCTGTACTGTCTAATAAAGCTTGAAAAATGCCCAAAAAATTATCTTAAAAGAAAAAAAATTAATGTATTGACCCCCTTTTGTCTTGCTTTGTCCCCCCAGGTTGAAAACTGCCTAATAAAGCTTGAAAATGCAACAAAAAAAATCGTTAAAAAAAAAGATGTCTAAAGCCTTGTTTCTTGCTTTGTCCCCCAGGTTGAGAACATCCTCCTAAACGACCAGGGCAGCTACGTGCTCTGTGACTTCGGCAGCGCGACTCACAAGGTTCTACTGCCTCACAAAGACGGAGTGACCGCCGTGGAGGACGAGATTAAGAAGTACGTTTGTTTATTTTTATATTTAGGGGTGTGCTCGTGGTGTAGTAGTTATATCATTCCCCTCTTTGACCCATTTCATCTATGGCTCTCTGCACTATCAATAAAGCCTTGAAAATGCCCCAAAAATTATCTTTTAAAAACCAGATAAACAAAGTCTACAATAAACCACAATATTTACCTGACACGCCTAATGGAAGACGAGATTAAGAAGTACGTTTGTTTTTTAATTCTTATAAATTTAATACATTTGATATTGATTATATGTTGTTGTTTTGTCTCTGCACTATCAATAAAGCTTTGAAAAATGCCATAAAAAATTACAAAAATAAATTCATCAGTTAAAGGTGTAGTGTGTAATATGACATCATCAAGAAAGTTCTACAAAGTGGGTAACTGGGTAACCCCACCCCTTTTGAATAATAACAGAAGCTAAAGTGGCCTTCAAGGACAAGAACAATTCTAAATTTTAAACAATGCACCTGATGACATTCCAACTATGACACTTTCAAGATGGCGGCACTAGGCCTTGGTCCAAAATATGCAGAAATATGGACATATATGAGACCCTTTCTAAGGGAAAAAATAACAATTCAAAACATTTTTTTCAGCTATTATGCACTAAATTAAATGCACTTATGGATATTATAATTACTTTTCTACAAAATCTGCTAGGAAATAAAACCCAAAATTATACACACTGCAGGTTTAAAGAAAGTTGTTGGTTAAACCCACACTATTTACCTGCCACGCCTAATGCTCCAAACTGCTATAACGATATTGTTTAACTTGTCAGGGTTCATGCAAAATATCAGCCCAAAAAGTTATGAGCATTTTGCATGAAATTGAATTTGGAAAGCCCTATTCCCGAAACGAATACTGTACAATCTCATAATTCAATGCAAGGAAACCGGAAATGTATGTGCTAATGCAAACTGTGTCACTGCTGTTGATCCATTCCAGGTGTGTGTGTGTGTGTGTGTGTGTGTGTGTGTGTGTGTGTGTGTGTGTGTGTGCTCAAATCACAGCAGCCCGTTCATATCTATCCTCATAACTTTTCCCACATTTACAACTGCAGTAATAAAGCACAGTGTGTGGATCTTATCTTCAGTATATGACCGTGTGTGTGTATAAACTCTACATAATGACACTGCCTGTCATACAGAGACTAAAGGATCGGTCCTGTGAACTGAAGTGACTCACACAGGCTTTGTAGTTTCATAAATCAGATGGGGTTATTCCAAACACAACCAGCTGCTTTTAGTATTATAATAATAATAATAATAAATGTTATTTATATAGCGCTCTTCTCTCACTCAGAGCGCTTTACAAAAAACAACATGTAGAGTTGGGTTGGTGGGTGAACTAGGGGTAGGCAGAGGAGAATAGATGGGTCTTGAGTTTGGACTGGAAGATGGTGAGGGACTCAGAGTCACGGATATGTTGGGGGAGGCTGTTCCATTTTATTATCACAATGAGAATAAAAGTTTGGCTTTGCTTTGTAACGTTGATTATTTTTTTTCTTCAGTATTTAGTAAACAAAAACACACACGCGCATCATAAAATGACGCGGTAAAATAACAATGAAAAAAAAAAAAAAAAATATATATATAAGGAACTTTTTAATATTTCAGACTTTCAATATTTTCCTCTGATGATCATAAATTACATGCAAAAGCAAACGAGACCATCAGTGCAAAGAATATTATTTTCATATAGCTTTTCTTAATTCCTTTGTCATGGGTATACGCTCACCCAGGAGCAACAGCTGGCATAGTAAAAACACTACCGCTTTTGTCCAAAGGGGGCGCTAGAATCAACACAAACTGAAAGTTCCTCGGAGCACCTTTTTTAATTTTATTTTTAATTTTAATTTTAATTTAAAAGCTGCTAGATTAGTTTTCATAGAATGACCATGTACAATGAGCGATTCATGAACAGAACCATGACTGATATGCAGGGGCCTAGCACCAAATTCTGGGCCCCTATACAAAAAGTCCTGATGGGGCCCCCCCTCTGCCTTGGGCCCCCCCCACGACTGTATCACTTTTCCCCCCCAGTCCGTCGGCCCTGCTGATATGTATTGTAATATACAGAAAGTACTTAAGTAATTAATTTGTACGTGTAGTGGTTGTTCATTTAAATGTTGACCTTGTTGTTCTCTCCCTGTGTCTCTCAGGTACACGACCCTTTCATATCGCTCTCCTGAGATGATTAACTTGTACGCAGGGAAAGCCATCACCACTAAGGCTGATATATGGGTAAGGTCCTCCTCTGTTTGTGTGTGTGTGTGTCTTCTCTGTCTCTCTCTATACCTCTTTCTATCCCTCTCTCTATCCCTCGGTCTCTCTCTCTCTCTTTCTCTCTCTCTCTCTCTCTCTCTCTCTCTCTCGCTTGTTTTTTTGTAACTGTGTGTGTGTGTGTGTGTGTGTGTGTGTGTGTGTGTTCTTGTAACTGTGTGTGTGTTTGTCTCAGTGTGTGTGTGAGTGTGTGTTCTTGTAACTGTGTGTGTGCGTGCGTGTCTCTCTCAGTGTGTGTGTGTACGTGTCTCTCTCAGTGTGTGTGTGTGTGTGTCGTACGTGTCTCTCTCAGTGTGTGTGTGTGTGTGTGTGTGTGTGTTCTTGTAACTGTGTGTGTGTGTGTTGTACCCTGCAGAGCTGGTTTGTCGTGTTGCTGGCTCACCCCGGGCTGTTTGTTTCCACCAGCTTTCCAACTGCGTTTTTCCGTAATAAAACATTCATAAGAATCATTCACAACGTGGCCAAAAGACTCAGCCGCGTCCCCTTCCATTTTCTCTCTGCTAGCAATACTCAATAGCAATACTCTATTTTCTTTCCTTTTTAGATAGTTAGGCCCAGTTAAAGACAAAGGCCTTGATACGCTAGGTGCCAGCAGGTATAGTTAGGAAACAAAGCCTTGGATGGCAGCCATTTTGGGGAGCGGTGGTGTAGATTGATGCATTAAATCCCATTGAGTTTATAGCAACCAGTATATGTGTATATATATATTCTCTCAGTCAGTCAGTCAGTCAGTCAGTCATTCACTTTCTTGAACCCCTGTGGATACATTCAAAATGCTGTTTTCTGATTGGTCAATAACGGCATTCTACGTTTTTTCATACTGTTGCTATGGAGAAAGTTCTGACAGTAGTAGTGCAGTATTTTTTGTACCGTAAGCTATTAATGCATTTATTTATCGGTAAAACCAACCTTAAAACACCATTTAGCTTGAATTAATTATTTTAGTAAGTAGCCGTGTAAAAATCAGTGTTATGCAATGCATGTCGGGCTTCTGTTCACCTTGTCAGCCTTTATTTGTCGAGGGTGACCCGTTAGCTTTACATGAACGTGTGTGAACGTATTATTATGAATGGACAGGATCTTTAAATAGGATAGGAAGACGGCTATTGTGGGACTAACAACACCAATTTCCTGTGGACTATCTCCTATGTTCTCATATCCTTCCCATGTTTAACCATGTTTAAAACACACACACACACACACTCACTCACCACACACACACACACACCAACACTCACTCACCACACTCACTCACTCACTCACTCACTCACTCACTCACTCACTCACTCACTCACTCACTCACTCACTCACTCACTCACTCACTCACTCACTCACTCACTCACTCACTCACTCACTCACTCACTCACTCACTCACTCACTCACTCACTCACTCATCATCACTCATTCACATCTATCACTCACTCACTCACTCACTCACTCACTCACTCACTCACTCACTCACACTCACTCACTCACTCACTCACTCACTCACTCACTCCACTCACTCACTCACTCACTCACTCACTCACTCACTCACCACTCACTCACCACTCACTCACTCACTCCCACCTCACACCACCAAACCACCTCCCCCCACACACAACACACACACAACACCACTCACTCACTCACTCTCTCACACACCCTCCTCCCCACAAACACACACACAAACACTTCTCCCTTTACGGATTAAGAATCTTAGCATCAGACTGGATTAACATGTCTAGCTCACAACAGTGTCCCGATTTAAAAAAAAAAAAAAAAAAAAAAAAAAAAAAAAAAAAAAAAAAAAATTCCCCAAACACTGTAGCTAATTCCTAAGTCCGTTTCATCTCCAACTACAGCATCTACATAAAGACGCCGCGGCTAAATTTAGCTCAAAGAGAATATATGATTCGGTAGCACAGCACTTCTTTTACAAGTGAATTGTTTGGGCAGCCATATTGCAAAGAAAGCAGATTTTTATTTAGCCACAGGCGTAAGGAAAATTCAAATCTTTCGGGTTGGCTAAGGGTCGGGGTTTCATTTCCTGTAAGGATGGGCTGTACTTGACATGTTTAATAGTCGTGGAAGAAGTCTTATTTTTTTAAGGTTTATTTTGGATATTTGTGATTATTCCTGTTACCCTTCGGACAACACAAAGAAATATGTATGAATATGTGAAAGAGAAAATTGTGTATTGTGTGAAATTGTCCAAAAGAATAATAAAAAAATATAAATATAAATAAATTATATGGAAGAGTATTAGGCCATGACAGAGGGGAAAATACTTGGTGTATTTTTATGGATTTATTTTATAATATTGATTTTGCTGGTTTGAAGCTGTATTTTAACTTTGGTATAATTCAGTATTCAAGTTGTCTTTTTTTTTTGTTTGATTTTTTTTAAAGATATTTTTTGGGCATTTTTTATGCTTTATTTATAGTGTAGAGACAGAGTTGAAATGGGGCAGAGAGGGGAGTGACATGCAGAGTACGACCGCGGGCTGGAATCAAACCCGGGTCCGCTGCTGGCCGAGGCCCATGGGGGGGGGACGCCCTACCAACTGAGCTAAGGGCTCCCCCAGTTTTGTCTTTTCAGTAAAAAAAATAATGTTTCATATATGTATTGAAAAAATTAACTCTAAAATGCGTTTTTTTTTTAAAATCTTTATTTTGGATTTTTTTTATTAAGGAACTCAGACGCACAACTGAAAAAGTGAACACACAAACAAAATATGAAATAAAAACATAACATGGCGTACTCTACTTAAAGCTGGGGTATGTGATTTCTGATTGGTCAAAGTTAACACGAGCTGTACACTTTGACCAATCATAGCGAGGCTCCGATTCTCTGTTCTTATTGGCTGTTGGGACTGTCCATTCACTTTGGCACAACTTTGTTGGTGTAGAGCGTGTCAGGGAGGGACCATAGGGGAGGGACCAAAGAGAACAAGTGTCCTCCACCCCAGCTTTAACAGGTTTCTAAGGGCATTGGGGCGAAGTGGGTAGGGAGATCGCCTCTGGAGTGCAGGGTCGGAGGTTCGATCCCCCGTCTCCCCGCCACATGTCGAAGTGTCCCTGGGCAAGACACTGAACCCCAAATTGCTCCCGATGGTTCAGAGAGTGCCTTGCATGGCAGCTACTGCCATCGGTGTATGAGTGTGTGTGTGAATGGGTGAATGTGGTAAGATATGTTTAGCGCTTTGGGGCTGAGAAAATCGGCTAGAAAGCGCTATATAAGTCCAGTCCATTTACCATTTACCATTGTTTAAACTAAAGGTAAATGTTAACATGTGTTTGTTAACCCCTGTTCTCTGTGTCTCTCCCCCCAGGCCCTCGGCTGCTTGTTGTACAAGCTGTGTTTCTTCACTCTGCCCTTTGGGGAGAGTCAAGTCGCCATATGTGACGGAACCTTTATCGTTCCAGACAACTCCAAATTCTCCTTCAAGTTGCACTGTCTCATCAGTAAGTTTCAGTTTATTAATGACTTTAATTATTAACGATTTATGTGTTATTACTTACCTTGTTGGAACCACTTTCTATCACTATTTATTGAGCATGACTTCTTTTCTAAATGTACTGACATAAGATGATGGCATACATAGTTAACAATGGATGGATATTTGTTGGAGATATTCACTGATTTTGACAAAGTGATTGTGACAACAAGCGTTCTCCAGAATAACTGACTCCACCTTTAACACACAACATGTTAACAATTTGAATTTGATTATTTACATAATAAGCACCTGACTATTTGTTAGCAGATGTCAAATATGGACTGAGAAATCTACAGAGAAGTCTAGAAATTTGAGTCTTGAAAAAAATTGAATTGTGAAATGGAAAACCTGTTGGAACCCTGTATAACTTGATGAAGTGTGTGTGTTTGTGTGTGTGTGTGTGTGTGTGTGTGTTTATAAAATACATTTTTAAGGTTGGAAAACTTTCTTCACATAATGGAACTTCACTGTGTCACATTATAGTTACTAACACAATTACCCAGAATGCAGCAGTGTTCTATTATCTCTAACTCAATTTAGTTTGCTTCTGTTTTGCATTTAAACAACTGTAGCCTGTTTTAAGCCCAGTCGGTAAAGCCTTGGCCCTGTTTACTTTATTAGGGAAGTTATTTCACTTCCCCGGCCTAAATGCATCCTGCTGACACTGGATTTTCCTTATTTATTATAAGTTGAACAACAGCTCCACCATGTGGCCAAGGAGAGACAGTGCACAATAAATCAGCCAGAGTTTTTTATTTCAAATTCTTTATTATAATAACGATTTGGTCTCGTTTTCAAGAGGTCCTCATCAACATAAAATTACACTAATAATATATTTGGAGCATATTTCTCAACATAAAAAAATAAATAAATCCATAACCACGCTCAGACAGACAGACAGACAGACAGACAGACAGACAGACAGACAGGGACAGATTCCTTAACATACAAAAGGAAAAAAACATATAAACAAAAGCCTTAACAACACATTTTAAACCAAATTCAAAATTGCGTCTCTTGTCTCTTCCAGGATACATGCTTGAGCCGGACCAGGACAAGAGACCAGACATTTACCAGGTTTCCCACTTTGCCTTCAGACTGGATGGGAAGGATTGTCCCGTGCCAAACCTCTTTGTAAGTCACCGCAAGTCTCTACAAGTTTACACAGAGTTCAAATAATGTTGGCTTTTCATATATTACATTTGGAAAAAGGCAGTAACTAGTAGGGCTGGCCCGAATACCATTTTTCAGACTTCGAATATTCGTTGGTTTTTCCGAGCGAATATTCGAATATTCGTTCCAGAAAAACACACCATCAAAAAATACATAAAAAAATAAAAAATAAAAATTAAAAAGATTTTTTTTTTTTTTTTTTTTTTCTTTTTTTTTTAAACGTTTATAATCCCTATATACTCCCTGGAACCGATTTTGACAGTATCTGCATATTTTGTTGAAGATTTACGCGCTCGGAGGTGAAGTAATGGATGAGCTATGACACTTAGTGATGTAATATCCTCCTAAATGAGCAATACTACTACTACTACTACAATATTACTAACTTTTATATCCTAATATAACATTATTTGATGACATTATATTGCAGTACTAGCTTCTTGCAAAACATTTTTTTGAAAAAAAAAAAAAATTATTAAAAAAAAAAAAAAAAAAAAAAAAGAAGCTCCGAATACTAATTTAAGCTCCGAATACTAATTTTCCGAACGAATATTCGAATATTCGAATAATTCGGGACAGCCCTAGTAACTAGGAAGGTACTGGTGTATAGGATTTAAAAAAAAAAAAAAAAAAAAAAAAGTTTTCGTAATTATTATTATTTTTTTTATGTTTAAAGAAATTAGCTTGTGTTTTTGTACCCATGTGTAAAAAAAATAAAAAAAAATAAATTACGAACATTTCTGGTTTCATTTTCACCAGTCACATGAAGCAGTAAGCATGAATTTAAGCATTGCGTTCATTTGCTTATATAATAAAAATCATTATCCTTATTATAGATATTATTCGATTACAAGAGGTGCTGTTTAAAGTGTACTTTTTTTTTCACTGTTTCTGAGGTTTAGTTTTTTTGGCATTTTTTTCTTCATATATTTAATTTTTCTGCATTTTTATTGGATGTATATTTTCTTTTATTGTAATAAAGGAAACTTGGTGAAGATAATGATATTTAATGTATTTGAAAATAAAATAATAATAATAATAAAAATTATAATTATTCTGCCATTTTTCCCACAGAATTCTCCCATCCCTACGTCGCTGCCGGAGCCTCTAACAGCCAGTGAGATCGCTGCGAGGAAAAGTGTCACGAAAGCCAGGTACTAAATACTACTGACTTAAATATTTTGTATCTGGGGGCGCCTTTAGCTCAGTTGGTAGGGCGTCCCCCTCCCGGGCCGGGCCCAGCAGCAGACCCGGGTTCGATTCCCACCCGCGGTCGTTCTCTACATGTCACTCCCCTCTCTGCCCCAGTTCACCTCTGTCTCTCTGCACTATCAATAAAGCATAAAAATGCCCAAAAAATATCTTAAATATTTTGTATCTACTTCATGCTAATTAAGTTCAGTTACTTAAATTAATCTACTTTAGTAGTCGATGGTTACATTGACATTTTTATC
>CM047507.1:29702370-29718310 GCA_026122265.1 Ammodytes dubius | reverse complement strand
GTGTGTGTGTGTGTGTGTGTGTGTGTGTGTGTGTGTGTGTGTGTGTGTGTGTGTGTGTGTGTGTGTGTGTGTGTGTGTGTGTGTGTTTTAAACCCTCACTTTGCTGCTGTCGTTTTTCGCCTTAGAACAGCAAGTGAGGAAAAAGTGAAACCCCATCTCTTAAAGTCATACACACACATTTTTGTACAAATATATTATGATAAAATAAAATTCAATGTTTTTTTTTTTTTTTTTTAAGCTGAAGGTAAGTTTGGAGTTAACAGTTAATGTTACCTGATGCTTCTGTTAGAATTCATGTTGCCACTCACATCACTGCCTGCTTTTATTGTGGTAAAAAAAAATGCTTCATATCAACAAGTCAGTGCTTTTACTTTGAAATTTTTGTTGCCTTTTTTTTTTTTTTTTTTTTTTTTTTTTTTTTTTTTTTTTTAAAGACAGCCATACTCAGAAAAGCATCTTGTTCATGTGTATTGGTGGATGGATATTTTTAGTTTTGAAAAAGGCAAAAAACCATCAAAAGCCAAAAAAAAAATAATAGTTAAAAAAGGGACGACCTCACCAGAGCCATTTTACATGCACTTTATTTTGTTGATTTTTTTTTTTAATAAAGTGCGCAAAAAAAAAAAAAAAAAAAAAAAACGTGAAATATGTTGGTATACATTGTTTACATTTGCTACAATTTTTCTGTTTTTTTTTTTATTATTATTATGTTTAAGAATTGTCAGCTATACATCTCACTAGAAGCCCCCAGAATAAATCACTACAATTTGGGGGATTTTTTTTTATATACAATATCTTAAGTCATTTTCATCATTAATGTTGAAATATTTTAGTCCGAAATTCCTGGTACATCTCCTACATTAAGAAAACAACCTATTAGATTGGATAAGTTGTCTTAAAGCTGGGGTGGAGGATTTGGGGAGAAAATGGCAGTTGGGATAGAGATTTGAATCCAAATACCTCAACCGCTCCACTTTTTCTCTTTGGTCCCTCCCCTATGGTCCCTCCCTGACACGCTCTACACCAACAAAGTCGTGCCAAAGTGAATGGACAGTCCCAACAGCCAATAAGAACAGAGAATCGGAGCCTCACTCTGATTGGTCAAAGTGGCCAGCTCATGTTAACTTTGACCAATCAGAAATCATATACCCCAGCTTTAATACACATCTTGTTTATGCCACAGACTATGTTTAAAAAAAAGGTCCTGTATCATACTGTGAGTGTGAATGTATTCCTTTATAGAATGTTACTGATAAGAAAATAAAAATATTCAAAAATCCTTATTCACTTTTTTGGTCGTTTCTTTTTAAAAATAACTATTTGACATAAAGTTATTTGGGTAAAAAGTTTTAGAGTCTGTCCACCACTACACCATGTTCAAGATGTGACTGTTGTAAAACATGGCTGTCTTTTTGTTTAAGCTTTCTGTTGTCCAATCAAATTCAAACAAAATTATTTTTATTTTATTTTTTTAACCTTTATTTAACCAGAAGTCTCATTGAGATTATACATTTCTTTTATAAGAGAATCCTGGCCAAGACAGGCATATATGTTGTATACAGATGGTAAAATAAATTGCATATTAAAGGTGGAGTCAGTGATTCTGGAGAATGCTTTGATGTTTTTTTGTTGTCAAAATCAGTGAATATCTCCTCATGATCTGCTACCTGTCTGAACTGTGTGTGAGCTCTGAAAAAAAATCCAATGTTAATACATAGCCTAGGCTCTGTGAACAGGTATGTTGCTTGCTACGATGGGCCCCCTTTGTTAACATACCCTTTGGTTTACATGCACGTTTACAGCGCCTAGGCTGTGTATTACCACTGGATTATTTTTCAGTGCACCCGGTATAGACAGGTAGCGGATCATGAGGAGATATTCGCGGATTTTAACAAATGTTTTTGACGACAAGCGTTCTCCAGAATCGCAGACTCCACTTTTAATGTTCAATAATGTATTAATGGTGCAGTGTGTTATATGACATCATCAAGTAAGTTCTACAAAGTTCTAGAATGCAACACTCCCTGGGTAACCCCAACCCTTTAGAATAATAACAGAAGCTACAGTGGCCTTCAAGGACAAGAACAATTCTAAATTTTAAACAATGCACCTGATGACATTCCAACTATGACACTTTCAAGATGGCGGCACTAGGCCTTGGTCCAAAATATGCAGAAATATGGACATATATGAGACCCTTTCTAAGGGAAATAATAATAATAAAAAAAAAAAATTCAGCAATTATGCACTAAATTAAATGTACTTATGGATATTATAATTACTTTCTACAAAATCTGCTAGGAAATAAAACCCAAAATTCTACACACTGCAGCTTTAAGTTTTCTGAGAACAGACCTGATAGAAATGGAATATTATACTCACAGGTAGGCAATGCTCGAAAATGAAGTTTTTTTTTTATTAACCCATTTGTATGCATACAATATTTATATTTCGTATATAGTCTATAAAATGTCCAATATATATATATATTTGTTTTTACAATGATTTGGAAAACATAAAAGGGATTTATTTTTATTTTTTCACTGACACTAGTAAGTAAGTAAAGTTTATTTATATAGCGCCTCTCGCAGACCAGGGTCACAAAGCGCTTCACATTAAAAAAACACAATAAAATGCAATAAAACAACACATATACAGAGTCTGTTACAAAGAAGAGTTTCCTAAGAACGTACAATATAATACTGTACAATATAATACAGAGTACATAGACATGGATCTAGAAGGCCTGTCTGAACAAGTGCGTCTTAAGCTGACTCTTAAAAATATCCACAGAGTCCACACTGTTTCCCTCATGTACAGTGAGGACGAGCATACACAATAGGGACAATCACAGGGGTAACATAAAACGAGCAGAGAAAACAACAGAGAAATAAAATAGTAATTTGTTTTCCATGATAACCTTTCTACCTTAAAGTCCCCGTCTTGTAAACATCACATTTAGAATGTACTGCAACAACTAATTGTAAAAATGTGTTTATTCATTTTCCTACTGATCTATTCAGCTCTATTATATTCCATCGTTTTAACCCATCTTAGCTTTTTCATTTTCTTTGGTCTCTCCACACACACACACACACACACACACACACAACACACACACACACACACACACACACACACACACACACACACACACACACTCTACATCATTATTATGGTATTTTTTTTATGTCATACAATTTCAGTCATTTGTTTTCGGTAACCTTTTGCTCCAGTGTCTTGTTAACGCTTGACACTTGAGACATTTAGATTTTAACAACAATTAATTTAAAAAATATGTTTAATAATTTCCTAATATTCTATTCAGCGCTATTCTATCCCATCTTTTTTTACCCTTTTTCTTCCAGTATTTTTTCGACTAAATTATAATTTTGTTCTTTTTTAAGTCATGACATTGGTAGTCATTTGTTTTCCACGATAACCTTTCTACCTTAAAGTCCCCCGGTCTTGTAAACATCGGCTTCATCAAATCAATCTGTGTTCGGCGGTCGACGGTGCGTGAGGGAAAAGTCTCTCCTAAGCTCCTGGACATTTCTCTGACAGATTTCTATCTTCCGTCGAACAAGAGAACAATCACATGCGTGTTTTACCCACTTATCTCTATCTGTAGGAGTGTGTGTGTGGGGGGTTTTGTGTTTTAGTGTGTGTGTGCGTGTTTTTAATGTGTGTTTTAGTGTGTGTGTGTGGGTATGTATTAATGTGTTGGTGTGGACTGTGTGTTTGTGTTTTAATGTGTGTGGTGTGTGTGTGAGAGAGAGTGTGAGTTTTAATGTGGGTGTGTGGTTGTGTATTAATGTGTGTGTGTGTGAGAGAGAGTGTGTGTGTGCGTCTTTTAATGTGTGTGTGAGAGAGAGAGTGTGTGTGTGGCGTCTTTTAATGTGTGTGTGTGTGTGTGTGTGTTGTAGAGAGAGAGTGTGTGTATTAATGTGTGTGTGTGTGTATTAATGTGTGTGTGTGTGAGAGAGAGAGATGTGTGTGTGTGTGTGTGTGTGTAGCTCAGTAGAGCTCAGAGGGAGCGTATAATCCTTCAGCTTTCGCCCAAAAGAACATCGACAAAACAAATCTGTCCGTCTGTCGTCTTCACAAATGATAAAAGATGTTTCGGTTCAGATAGTATGGCAGACGATTATATGATTATAGAATAGAATGATAGAACAAGGGGCGCCCTTAGCTCAGTTGGTAGGGCCCCCCCCCCATGGGCCTCGGCCAGCAGCGGACCCGGGTTCGATTCCAGCCCGCGGTCGTTCTCTGCATGTCACTCCCCTCTCTGACCCATTTCAACTCTGTCTCTACACTATCAATAAAGCATAAAATGCCAAAAAAAAATATCTTAGAAAATAATAGAACATATCCTTTAATTTCATTGTCAACCAGATTCAGTGTGCAACTTCTCTTCATTAATGCTTATAAAAAGCACATACCATAAAAGGTAACACAAAAATACGACTTAAAGATGCAGTCAGTGATTCTGGAGAATGCTTGTTGAACACACACACACACACACACACACACACACACACACACACACACACACACACACACACACACCTCTGCCATGCCTTGTTTCATAAATCAACAACAAAGCTTTTTTTGGCGAATGTGTCCTCACGTACTGCCAGTTTAGAAGACGTTTCCACTTTTGTGTCCACAGCAGGGGTCTCTCTCTCTCTCTCTCTCTCTCCTCTCTCTCTCTCTCTCTCTCTCCCCTCCCTCTCCCTCTCCCTCTCCCTCTCCCTCTCCTCTCCTCTCTCTCTCTCCTCTCCTCTCTCCCTCTCTCTCTCTCTCTCTCTCTCTCTCTCTCTCTCTCTCTCTCTCTCTCTCTCCTCTCTCTCTCTCCTCTCTCTTCTCTCTCTCTCTCCTTCTCCCTCTCTCTCTCCCTCTCTCTCTCTCTCTCTCTCCTCTCTCTCTCCTCTCTCTCTCTCTCTCTCTCTCTCTCTCTCTCTAGTGCATAGTTCCTCTAATAGGGAACAATAAATTGGCTCATTGTGTGTGGAACTATTTATTTAAACATAATTGGAGCTCTTCCATTTGCTAATTGGACTAATTTATAAATTGTCATCATGGACATACATGTACAAATGCAGAAAGAAAGGTATAAAAATGCAAAAGGTTCTCAGCAAATTAGATAATCCTTTACTAGTGCCATTGTGTGTGAACATGTTCAGTTTTACAGCAGCGAAATAGGTCAGTGCACACGGCAAAAGTATTGGTACGATATGGTAAATATCAATATAACCGATGTAAGCGCTAAAAAATGCTGTTAAGTTAACTGTAAAAATTGACAAACAAGGGGGCGCCCTTAGCTCAGTTGGTAAGGCGTCCCCTCCCGGGCCGGGCCCAGCAGCAGACCCGGGTTCGATTCCAGCCCGCGGTCGTTCTCTGCATGTCACTCCCCTCTCTGCCCCATTTCAACTCTGTCTCTACACTATCAATAAAGCATAAAAATGCCAAAAAATATCTTAAAAAAAAATATTAAGAATTATAAGTCAACAGACTGGTCAACTGTGTGTGTCTGTGTCTGTCTGTTTCAAGAGCAGTGCTGATTGTACTGTAGTCTTAGGCCCAGTTCAGACCAAAGATTCGCCTTGCAACTGCTTGCGACGAGACGGTTTTAGAACGTCGCGGGGGATAAATCGCAGCAGTGTGAACTGCTCGTTGCAGCGCGTTACAAGCCGTTGCAAGGCGTCGCAGAAGATTCAACATGTCAAATCGCAAGGTCCAGTTTTAGAACGTCTTAACCGTCTCGTCGCAAGGAGTTGCGAGTTGCAAGCAGTTGCAAGGCGAATCTTTGGTCTGAACTGGGCTTTAGAAGTAGCCATTGCACGACAAAGCTTCATTATTTCTAAGCGTTACATACAGTATGTGTCTTGGCAGCTTCAATCTTTCAAAGCAAAGAGATTTAAATTCAACTTCTAAATGTAAGTCTTGAGAAGTCGTGCGTCTCATTTCGTCTGTGTCTTAAAGGTGCAGTGTGTAATACGACATCATCAAGAAAGTTCTACAAAGTTCTAGAATGCAACGCTCCCTGGGTAACCCCACCCCTTTCGAATAATAACAGAAGCTACAGTGGCCTTCAAGGACAAGAACAATTCTACATTTTAAACAATGCACCTGACATTCCAACTATGACACTTTCAAGATGGCGGCACTTGGCCTTAGTCCAAAATATGCAGAAATATGGACATATATGAGACCCTTTCTAAGGGAAAAAAATAATTAAATTTTTTTTTCAGCTATTATGCACTAAATTAAATGTACTTATGGATATTATAATTACTGTCTACAAAAACTGCTAGGAAATAAAACCCCAAATTCTACACACTGCAGGTTTAACTTCTAAATGTAGGTCTTGAGAAGCCGCGCGTCTCATTTCGTCTGTCTTTAAGCCTTTAGGGTCAAAGCAGTGAATTCTGAGCAGCTTTTCCACCATATTGAGTTTGTGTGATTCCTCCTTCACTGCCTCCTTCTGCTTCAATACTAAACAAACTGTTCTGGAGATTTGTATTTGTGTACTTAATGTGTGTGTACTTCTGTGTGTGTGTGTGAGTGTGTGTGCGTGTGTGTTTGTATTTGTGTACTTTCAAACTAATGCATGTGTGTGTGTGTGTGTGTGTGTGTGTGTGTGTGTGGTGTGTGTGTGTGCGTGTTTGTATGTGTGTACTTTCAAACTATTGCATGTGTGTGTGTCTGTGTGTGTGTGTATGCGTGTGTGTGTGCGTGTTTGTATTTGTGTACTTTGAAACTAATGCCTGTTTGTGTGTGTGTGTGTGTTTCTGTGTGTACTTTCAAACTAATGCATGTGTGTGTGTCTGTGTCTCTGTGTGTGTGTGTATTTGTGTACTTTCAAACTAATGCGTGTACGTCTGTGTGTGTGTGTGTGTGTGTGTGTTTTGTATTTGTGTACTTTCAAACTAATGCCAAGTAAATTTCAGCAGGATTTCAGTAATGCCTCGTATTACAGAGGGTCAGATCTGCAACGAGTCGTTTCGCCAAGTAAATAAAAACTTCTGGCGCTCAGACTCTCTCCTTCTGTCACTCATCTTCATATTTCAAACGTCACATTTTAAAAATATCTCCAAGGGGCTAGATGAGTTAGAATGCTAAATGCACATTCAAGAGGATATTAAAACACAGGAAGACTAACAAGTCACTAACGGCAAGCACTAAGAACACACACACACACACACACACACACACACACACACACACACACACACACACACCACACACACACACACACACACACACACACACACACACCTGTTTTCATCTTTAAAGGTCACATATTATGCTCATTTTCAGGTTAAAAATTCAAACGGGCATGTTGCTAGCTAGTAGCTACGGTGGGCCCTCTTTGTTTACATACCCTTTGTCTACATACCAGTTTACAGAGCCTAGGCTATGTGATTATACCAATTTTTTTCAGCACACACACTACAGACAGGTAGCGAGCGGATCATGAGGAGATATTCACTGATTTTGACAACAAGCGTTCTCCAGAATCACTGACACCTCCAATGTTAAAACAAACATGAAAAAAAATGTTGCATAAAAGGTGACCTAACCTTTATCTCTTGCATCTGACTAAACAAGGAGAAGCAGCTTTTAGTTTTTATGCTTCAAATATCTGGAACAAACTCCCAGAAAACTTGAGGTCTGCTGCAACTCTCAGCTCCTTCAAATCAAATCTGAAGACTTTTCTGTTTCCCTTTTAATTGTTTCCCTTCCCTTTTTTTTTCATTTTTATATTATTTGAATTTTTAATTATTTCTATTCATATTTTTTTATTCACTTTTCTAATGTCTAATTATATACTTGATGTATTTTAATCTTGATGTATTTCATGCCCCTGTAAAGCACTTTGAATGGCCTTGTGTCTGAATTGTGCTATAGAAATAAACTTGCCTTGCCTTGTGTCTTGTCTTTACAGGTAGCACTGTGGTAACACCTGATCAAACCAACGAGGAACTAGCCAGTGTTCCTGTCTTGGTCTCAATCCCGACAGACACTTTACTGCCACTGGAGGCAGTAGAGGCCAAGGAGCCCAAACAGAGCAGAAAGAGCCACAGCAGAACAGGTAAACTAGATTTTTTTTTAGCAAGTAGTAGTTTTATTCAGTCATTAGAAAAAAAAATTAATAATAATTAAAACATAATATTTTCATTCAATAGCAGATAGTGACTGAAAAGGCTTAGGCTGAAGCAAAAGTCTATCTGTCTATCTGTCTATCTATCTATCTATCTATCTATCTATCTATCTATCTGTCTATCTGTCTATCTGTCTATCTGTCTGTCTGTCTATCTATCTATCTATCTGTCTATCTGTCTATCTATCTATCTGTCTATCTGTCTATCTGTCTATCTGTCTATCTGTCTGTCTGTCTATCTATCTATCTATCTGTCTATCTGTCTATCTGTCTATCTATCTATCTATCTATCTATCTATCTATCTATCTATCTGTCTATCTATCTGTCTATCTGTCTATCTGTCTATCTGTCTGTCTGTCTATCTATCTATCTATCTGTCTGTCTGTCTGTCTGTCTGTCTGTCTGTCTGTCTGTCTGTCTGTCTGTCTGTCTGTCTGTCTGTCTGTCTGTCTGTCTTTATAAGTTTGAAAAAATCAAACAAATATTTTTTTTTATATAAATTATTTTCAATTTATAATCCTCAAAACGAACATCACAAAGTAAAAAAAAAAATTACCATGAATGTACTTTTTAATTTTTTTCTGCTTTTATTTATCTTTTACAAGGTGTCCTTTGGTGTATATCCTTGAGTGAATTAATTATGCCACTAAGTATTATTATTTTTATTATTGTAGCTAATCTTTGCTGTTACATGTCATTTATGATCATCCGAGAAAAAATTTGACTTTTTCAGAAATATTTAAAAGTTCCTCGTAGCACTTTACATTTGTTGTGCTTTTATTATGTTTTGTAAGGTGTCTGTTGGGTGTCTAGAAAGGCACATACAAAAAACATGTAGAAAGTGTCTGTTGTGTATTTTATTTTTTGCTTTTTATTTATTAATCTATTACTATTTGAACTAGTTTTTTTATTGCTCGCATGTTCGAAATAAAAAGAATCAATCAATCAATCAATCAATCAATCAAATAAAATAAAAAATAAAATTATTCTAGGTGAGGACTCCGAGAGCGACTTATTTATTACTTAATATAATAATAATTATATTATACTTATTTAGCGAATATTTAAAAGTTCGTCGTAGCACACATTTGTTGTGTTCTTATTATGTTTTGTAAGGTGTCCCTTCGGTGTATAGAAAGGCACAAACAAATAAAATCTATTATTTTTATTATTCTAGGTGAGGAAAAATTAGACTGTTTCCTCGAGGCACCTTTAATTTTGTTGTGCTTTCATTATGTTTTGTAAGGTGTCCTTGTGTGTACTAATTATGTAACTATGTATTAAAACGTATTCATATTTTAATTTTTATTCTAGGTGAGGACTCCGAGAGCGATTTCGAGTCCGACCCGCCGTCTCCTAAAAGCAGCGAGGAAGAGGAGCAGGAGTACGAGGAAGGACTGACCAGCGAGCACGGAGAGGAGGACACAGATGAACCGGAGATATTCTTGGGACAGAGGCCGTTACTCATGGACTCTGAGGACGAAATAGATGACGAATATGACAAACACAGCTCCGATTCCGACTGCGACCCATCCAGGGTGAAAAACCGCTCGAAAAAAGCCGCTAAAGGAGTCGCCATGGAAAGTCCTCTAGAGGAATCTGGTATGACGTTGATCACCCCTCCAGAATCGCCGAGCAAAACGAGACCACCTACCCAACAACAAGGACTAGATGTTGAGAATGTTTTTGATTCAGGGGACGCGTTCGATTCGGTAGATGTTTTCGGGCGGTTCCTTTCGTAGGAGGGGTGTCGCCAGTCGGAGTCGAACCGCCTACGCAAAATTCGGATATTGTCTTCGCCCAAGCGCCTTTCCGGCAAGTCGGCAACAATGAGGAGGCGGGGGTGGTGGTGGTGGGGGTTCGACCCGCGGACGAATTTGACGTTTTCACCAAAGCGCCGTTCAACAGAAACCTCTCCAAGTCGGGCAAGAGCGGTAGCGGTAGCGAGGCGACCACGGGACAAACGCCGCCAGTTTCCCCCGAAAGTATCGATGTTTTCGGCTTTTCTCCCTTCCAGCCGGGTCCTACCGATACCCTCCCTACCACGTCTAGAAGCGCAGAAGACATATTTCGGGCGCCGTTCGAAGACGCCAGCCCGCAGCAGCATAGGCTCAAGCAGCGCAGTTTACAGAAATTGTCGTCGCGCCAGAGAAAAACCAAGCAGGACGCAACAGCGGGGGGTAGCATCGGAAAACGCCACCACGGGACACCCACGGGAGTCCGTAAGGGTAACAAACCGACGTACCGCACCCCAGAGAGGGTCCGCAGACACAAGAAAGTGGGCCGCAGAGATTCGCAAAGCAGCAACGAGTTCCTGAGCACGTCCGACTCCAAGGAGAACATCAGCGTCGTGGATATAACGATGTCGGAAGAGAAAGAGAAAAGTGCGACTGCGCCCGTGGAGGACGCCATTTTGGATCCGTTCGGGGCGAAACCGTTTCAACCCCCGGACGGTAAACCACACGGCCAAGGGTATCAAGGGTTCGGGGAGAGCAAGAGCGACATGGGCACACACAATGGAAAGGCCTGGTTGGCTTCCCTACACGGGGCACTCGCGGAAAGCAAATCCATGGATGATTTTGGGGCGGTTCCCTTCACGGAAATGGTTGACCAGGATAACCCCAACCCTAACTCTAACTCTAACCCTCAACGGCAGCCACCATCATCCCCCTCTCAACCGTTCGATCTCGACCCCTTCGGAGCGGCACCTTTCCCCTCCAAACAATGACTTTCCCTTGCATCTTATAAAACGTTTTCTTGTCTTTTTTCTCGGGGCTTGGGAACACCCTCAACAAAATCATGAATACGACAAGCTAATAACAATGTCCTAATAATGCTACTTGTTTTTTTTTTTTTTAAAGAACGTTTTAATACATCTTTGTTTCAATAACGAAAACTTCTAAAACCCTGTGGAGTGCGTGGGATGTTGCCACATATCTTTTTAAGCTTATACTTGTCCACTATCAAGCCTTTTAATGCTGCAAATTAACGCTTTGAAAAAAAAGACGTTTTGGAAAATGGAGAAAAAATCCCACTCGAAAATTGTACTGTGCTTTGACCGCTTGAAGCATTTTATGGCCTTGCCTTCTGATCTCTCAACCAATACAGCTCCGGAAAAAAATTAAAGAGACCAGTCTGGATTTTTTCTTAAATCTTCATCTCTACATTTCTTAATGGAAAATGCTCTAAATGACAATATTTTTATTGTGAATTTGGTAGAAATGTTGTCAGTAGTTTATATTACAAAACCAAAATGTTCATTCTACCCAATCATATGCCTTTAAATTGTAAAACGAGAGACACTGACATTTTGGAACGGTCTCTTAATTTTTTCCAGAGCTGTATAAAAAACAATTTTTTTTTAGCACCACAAAAGCCTTACTACCCGAGCTGGGCCCTGCCTTGCTGCACTGTAACGTCGAAAAACTTTCGGCACAATTGGCCCGTGGTTGGCCTTTTTTTTTCAATGTCTGTGGTATTGCTGGGGAGTTTTTACCTTAACCACTTTGTTTTAATGTCCTTACACATGTTTTTCTCTATGCATAAAACTTTCACAGTAGTCTTGTATTTTACACACCGCTAAAAAGGGGTTGTGATTTTTTTGTTGCATTACATTTTGGAAAATACTAGAAGGGATTAAGTTTATTGTACTTCCTTGAAATAAATCTGGTTTTGGGGCAGTTTTTAAGTTAACTGTCAATTAACCGTTTTGTTTTTGGTCTAGTGGGTAACTCTCGATTACTGCTAACTCTTTTTAAGTTTTTTATTATGAGTCAACTCAACTCATTCTGTTTAGAAATAAGGAAGAAATTAAACAAACCACTCTAAACCACTATAGTCTAGGTTTGTGTTTTAAGAACTTGGGACTACATGAAAAACTGGCAAACTATCTGCTTGAGTGTTTATAAATTGGCGCATTCATAAAAAGGGAAAAAACCATTAAGAGAAATGTTCTGTGTGTGATATGAAATCAGGTCATTGGACGTGAACTAGTTCTCTGTGTGTGTGTGCTCCACTTTGACAGGCCTTAAAGCACCTCATTCACTCACACAACCATCGGCACATTTTATTTTTAATCTAAACCTAAAAATGTTGCTAGTTTTCACCATTGGAATCATTGAAACAATTAACACTTTACAACACGGGTACATTAATTTACTAACTGTTAATGCTTAGCTATTAACATTTAGTCAATACTTGGTTAACTTTAGCATTAATTAAGCTAAGTTAACGATGCTACGTTAAGAATTAATTAAGCATACAGTTAGTTGATGCTTAATTCGAAAAATCGCAAAAAAGTCACACGATAATGGTAAAGCTTTCAAAGCTTTGTACTTGGTTAATCATTAATTAAAGATATGTTAATTAATTATATATATTATACGTGTAATTAATGCTTTTAGGCTTAACTAACAGTTAATCACTGTACCCTTATTGTTAAGTGTTACCAAACAACTTTGCATCTGTTTTATTGTCTTTTTTGTTAAGCCCCCTCAACCACAACAGGTAAAAATATAATTGCATATTGTATTTCTCATGCTACCTGTTGTTTGATGCAATAAAACCAGTCATCTCAGTGCAACTTGAGGTGGAATTCATAACAAAGCAAAGCAGTTATTTATTTCTTAAAGGTACATGTTATTTTTTTTTATTATACAGATCAAGTTCAGCATGTATGATGCTCAGGTATAAAAGTCGAAAATACAAAATGTTCCGTTGCTACAAAATGAGAATTGACTGACACACACAACACACCACACACACACACACACACACACACCACACACACACCACACACACACACGCACACACACTTGTATCTTAGCGTTTTATCAAAGACAAAAATGTTAAGCAAAAACTTTTACAGTCAGTTCTGAGCACGTTCATAATGCACGATAATAATTTAAATACAGAATAACAAATAAACTGAAATCATAACACCGCACGAGATCCTTCGTCTCGGTTTTAAAACTTAAAAACATTAAATATATCACACACAGTTCATTCTAAAAAAGAAAAACTAACATTTGAGAGAATTAAAAAAAAAAATGTTTAAAGGTGCACTATGTAACTTTGGTGAGTGTCGAGAGAAGTGAACATTTTCTAAGGTTATATTCTCATAACTGATTTAACTTTTCCTCACAGGGAAAATGTGATCCCTGGAACACTGTTTGAAGTTAGAAAGCTTCCTGAAAAGTTACTGTTTCACTGTGTTGTTGTTTACAGCAGCAGGGCCCACAGTTTGGTTTACAAACATATTCATAGTCTTATTTTGGTTCCAGGTTCCTCAAAATAATTTAGTTTTGATTCATGATGATAGAATTATTCAACACTAAGAATTACATGTAGATAGAATATATGTAGTAAACTAACTGCAGGCTCTGTGAATGTAAACAAACGCCCCTCCTCTGAAACTACACAGTGCACCTTTAAGTTTTGAGCAATAGAGTTAAGATGACTTCTTGAAGCCTTGACAACACATGACAATAACAGTTGATCTTTGACATTGCACATCACCCTAAATACGCTGGAGGAAAATAATGGGAGAGTTTTTACAGATAGCAGAATATCCTCAGACAGAAATAGCAGTTTTCGAAAACAAAACAAAAAAATTTCTAAAACTGTGTCCCAATTGTCAAACTAGTTGTGATTTGTCAGTTACATACACAGCACTTTGAACGGAGAGTGTTTCCTGTTAAAAAAAAAATAGAAAAAATGTGATGTTTATTTTTTTTTTTAACCTTTATTTATACAGATAAATCCCATTGAGACCGAAGACTCTTTTGACAAGGGAGACCTGTTTTTCCTTTCCCACGTTACCATTCACACAAAATTCATGCACTGATAGCAGGGCTAACTATCGACATTCACATGAGGCAAGGTGGGTGAAGTGTCTCGCCCAAGGACACAACAACTATGACACAGGTGGCAGGGCGGGGATCGAACCTCCAACCCTTTGATCATCAGCCGACCCGCTCTACCAACTGAGCCACAGTCGCCCCAAAAGTTTATGCTACTAAGACAAGAAGTACAACATAGGATGTATTAAGAAATTATGATTTAAATCTGGCAAAAGCTGTTCTCAATGCACTGCTCAGTTTGTATCATGTTTTATATGAACAAACGGTAAAAAAATTAAAGAGACCAGTCTGGATTTTTCTTAAATCTTCATCTCTAGATAACTTATTGAAAATGCTTTTAATGACATATTTTTGGGGAATTTGGTAGAATGTATATAGTGAATAAGACATGTCTAAGTCTATAGGTTAAGGCTAAACCTTACACACTGATATAAACTGTATGATGAGTAGAAAATATTTTCCATACTTCCCAGTCGGCATTTTTAACGTTTTGTGTTACATATAGTACATACAGCTCTGGAAAAAATTAAGAGACCAGTCTGGATTTTCCTTAAATCTTCATCTCTAGATTACTTAATGAAAATGCTCTTAATGACAAAAAATGTATTGGAATTTGGTAGAAATGTTGTCAGTAGTTTATATTATAAAACCAAAATGTTCATTCTACTCAAACATATGCCTATAAATAGTAAAACGAGAGACACTGAACATTTGGAGTGGTCTCTTAAGTTTTTCCAGAGCTGTATGTAGTTCAGTACACTTTAGTTTAGAATTGGGACACAGTTTGAGTAGCAGCCTCATTAGCACCCACTAGAGGAAGGACTGCTCCATTACACTCAACACCACTCTCCATTTTAACTTTAAGACTGAAGAATAATACATAAGGGGCCAGTTTCACAGACATGGATTAAGCCTAGTCCTGGACTAAATGGAATTTTGAATGGGGGATGTCCATTGAAAGTACAATTTAGTCCAGAACTAGGCTTAATCCATGTCTACGAAACCGGCCCAAGAACTGATAATAACACAACGGTTTAAGCTTGTAGACTTGTAGATAACAACAGATTTTGACATTTTTTTTTTTTTTTTTTTAGAGAATTTTTCAGTGTCAGTTTAGAATGTTTTGTGCAGCCCAACACATATGAGAATACATTTAAAGCTGGGGTGGAGGATTTGGGGAGAAAATGGCAGTTGGGATAGAGATTCGAATCCAAATACCTCAACCGCTCCACTTGTTCTCTTTGGTCCCTCCCCCTATGGTCCCTCCCTGACACGCTCTACACACCAACAAAGTCGAGCCAAAGTGAATGGACAGTCCCAACAGCCAATAAGAACAGAGAATCCGAGCCTCGCTCTGATTGGTCAAAGTGTACAGCTCATGTTAACTTTGACCAATCAGAAATCATAGACCCCAGCTTTAACTCACACACAAGTCTCTTCTTAAGAATTTTTTTTGTACAAACCTGTCTTTAAGAGTAAATACATTTTCGGACTAACGTAACCTGTTGCTAGTCAGTTTTGACAGAAACACCAAAAATGACAAAATTAAAAAACCTAAAAGTTGAAGAAACTAGAAACCGATGGAGATAAAATTTGGAGTCTTTGGTTTTTTACTATCTTAACGGTGCTCCGAGGAACTTTCTAGTTCGTGTTCATTCTTGCGCCCCCTTTGGACAAAAGCGGTAGTGTTTTTACTATGCCAGCTGTTGTTCCTGGGTGAGCGTATACCCATGACAAAGGCATTAAGAAAAACTATATAAAAACACCATTCTTTGCACTGGTGGTCTCGTTTGCTGTTGCATGTAATTTATGATCATCAGAGGAAAAATTAGACTTTTTCAGAAATATCTAAAAGTTCTTCGTAGCACCTTTAACATTGACTGTGTTGAAAGATAGTTGGAAAGTTGTTGC
>CM047507.1:29683329-29697270 GCA_026122265.1 Ammodytes dubius | reverse complement strand
AGAGTTGGACAGTTTATTATTTTATTATTTGGCTCTCAGTCATGTACAAACATCTCGACTCCTGTGTCTTCACCTCACACAAGAATAATTTCAAATTCAGACATATTACATGAGAAAAATATAATTTGAGGAAATTCATGTACAAGATTACATTTACAAGATGTGTGTCAATATATAGCACTGCTCTCCTATTATGCTCTGATACAGTGTATTGGTGTCACAGATACACACATAATTATGGTGATATCTGAGGACTTTCCTTGACATAATGAATTCCCAAGCCCCTTATGTAAGCATTACAATAAAAAGATGTGCTTTACCCTAATCCTAACCCTTACAATAACCGAAACATACACCTAATTCATACCTGAACCCTAAAACCTAGTGATAACCCTGAAACGGCGCTTCAAAGGCCTGTCCCAAAGCGAGACCCAGCCAAAATGTCCTCAATTCTAAAACGTAAACATTCATGCAGAGATTATGCCATATCAGTTAAACTAAAGTCATCCTGAGCATTGATAACCTCTAGTGGCTAAACACACACAGGAAACATTTGACAGAAAAACAAATGAGAAGAAATCTGTGATGTTTAACTTCATATATAAAGTCATAATGTTTGATTGACAGCTGATCTCAGAAATACAACAACAATAATTTCTCAGAAACAAACACAAAGATAAAACAAGAATTAAAATACAGAGTTTAACCCACTGTCCCTTATATCACTTATTTTTTTGCATTTTCCCTCCGTTATTTACAGTGTAGAGAGAGAGTTGAAATGGGGTAGAGAAAGAGATGACATGCAGAGAACGACCCGGGCTGGATTCTAACCCGGGTCTGCTGTGACGAGGACTGAGCCTCTATGGGCGGGTTTCTAACCACTACAAAACAATCGCGCCCCCCTGGTACCTGTCTATTTCAGTTTAAATAACTCAGGTTTGTCCCAATAATCATATAACCTAATTCCACCAAGAGAAAATCTGACACTTTCAGAAATATTGGACGGTTCCTTGTAACTACTTTAAAGACTTGTGTCTATTCGAGTTTACAGAACTCAGCAGTGGCTCCAAAATTATAAAGCCTTACTCCAGCATAGAGCGGCTGAGTGAATGTGGTCTGGACTCTGTGGAGGAGAGTCCTGGTTTCAGAGACGCTGTAGAAGGACAGAACACCTGCACTGTGATCCAGGTCCACTCCTATTCTGGAGGAATGAGGACCTGAGACGGAAGTTTCAACATTGTTGAACCAAAATTTAAAACTGTTTTGAGAACAACCTAACGCCCAGGATTTATCATTGAGTCCAAATCTACATTCATTTGTCATCTCTGCTCTGCTGATACTCTTGTATGCGACCGCCACATCAACTCCTCTCCCTCTCCACTCCACCTCCAAGTAACAACGTCCAGTCAGACTCTCTGCACTCAGGACCTGACACCAGTTATTGAATCTGTCTGGATGGCTAGAATAAGACTGTGGTCTCGTTCCTGTAGCCTTTCTGTTCCCCTCAGATAATAACAGACCTCTGTGTGCTGTGTTTGGATCCAGAGTTACTTCTTTTATATATCGTAAGAATCCAGCTCTGGTCTTGGGCTCTGGTTGTGGTGGTGGCATTAACACATCCACATTGTCAGTCTCTGTCAGTGAGATGTTTGTCCATGTCCTTCTCAGGACGTCCTGTAGTTTCTCTCTGGCTTCTGACACAGCCGCTGTCACATCCTCAAAGTATCTCAGAGGACGGATGTTGATGCTGGATGTAGATTCACTGAGTGGTGGCAGTGAGGTGTAGTCGTGTAGAAACTGGTGGTGATCCTCTGTGTGTGAGAGCGTCTTCAGCTCAGCGTCTTTCCTCTTCAGCTCAGCGATCTCCTGCTCCAGCTTCTCCTGAAGATCTCTGACTCGACTCACTTCAGTTTCCTGCTTTGCTCTGAGCTGCTGCTTCACATCAGAGCTTCTTTTCCTGATGAGACGGATCAGTTTGTTGAAGGTCTTCTCACTGTGCTCCACTGCTTTATCAGCAGAGCCATTGATAGCCTCCACCTCCTGTTGAAGCAGCTTCACATCTTTCTCTCTGTCCTGGATTCTCCCCTGGATGTTCTGTCGACTCACCTCGAGCTCTTTCTGCCTCTCAGTCCGTTCTGCTGCAGCTGACACTGTGTCGTGGCCTGTGTGTTCATCCATTAAACACAGAAAACAGATTGACTGCTGATCAGTGCGGCAGAAAATCTTCATCACCTTATCGTGACTGGAGCAGATGTTCTCCTGGAGCTTCTTGGAGGGCTCCACCAGCTTGTGTTTCTTTAATTGAGCCACGTCGTAATGAAGCTGGAGGTGTTTCTCACAGTAAGAGACCAGACACACCAGACAGGACTTCAGGGCTTTCAGTTTTCTCCCAGTGCAGACGTCACAGGCCACATCTTCAGGTCCAGCATAGCAGTGATCAGCAGGAGCGGCTTGGAGTCCAGTCTTCTTCAGCTCCTCCACTAAATCTGCTAACATGGTGTTTTTCACCAACTCAGGCCTCGGATCAAAGACCTTCCTACACTGAGGGCAGCTGTAGATTTTCCTCTCATCCTCGTTATCCCAGTGGGTTTTGATACATTCCATGCAGTAGCTGTGTCCACAGGGAATAGCCACCGGATCCTTCAGTAGATCCAGACAGATTGAACAAGAGATGGTTTCCCGGTCAAGCTGAACTCCTTGTTGCGCCATTTCACCTCCTTAGTGTCGAGAAGTTTATAAGCAAAAACAATCTCTATGCTTCGTATTGAAACAAATCCCTACTCCTTCAGTTTCTGCCAACTGACTGCAGTGAATGAGGATCATCAGTTTATGAATCAATGTTGTTAACGCCCATCGTCACACCTGTAGGGGTGTGGAGGGGAGGGAACAGAACAGTAGCTTGATAGGGTGCAGCTCTCTGCGGTTTAGAACAGGAGGGAGAGGGAACCGGTTTTCAGGCTTTGCTGCATTCCATAAAGATTTGTTTTTCATGAGAGACAGGGTGTGTTACCTGACGGGCTACAACTTGCAGTAGGAATGTTTCTGCAAAGTTGCAGCAAAGACTAAATAAGAGCCGTGTGAAACTAGTACATGACTGGACATCTCGACTCCTGTGTCTTCACCTCACACAAGAATCATTCCAAATGAAGACTTATTACATGAGGAGAGGAGAATATAATAACATTTACAAGATGTGTGTCAATGTATAGCAGTGCTCTCTAATTCTACTCTGATACAGTTTATTGGTATCACACACACACGGCTATATTTTTGAGGACTTTCATTGACATAATACATTCCCTAGCCCCTTACCTTAACCCATCAAAACTAATTGCCCTACCTTAAACCTAACCTAAATCATACCTGAACTCTTACCACTTCTCAACGAAGCCCCCACCCCCCTTAAATGACTTCAGTCTATTTGAGTTTAAAGAACTCAGCTTTGTCCCCAACAAAAAAAAGCCTGACTCCAGCATAGAGCGGCTGAGTGAATGTGGTCTGGACTCTGTGGAGGAGAGTCATGGTTTCAGAGACGCTGTAGAAGGACAGAACACCTGCACTGTGATCCAGGTACACTCCTATTCTGGAGGAATGAGGACCTGAGACGGGAGTTTGGACATTGTTAAACCAAAATTGAAAACTGTCATAAGAACAACTTAACGACCAGGATTTATCATTGAGTCCAAATCCAGATTCATTTGAGCTCATTGCTCTGCTGATATTCTTGTATGCGACCGCTACAGAAACTATTAACCCTCTCCACTCCACCTCCCAGTAACGACGTCCAGTCAGACTCTCTGTACTCAGGACCTGATTCCAGCTAGTGAATCTGTCTGGATGACTAGAATAAGACTGTTGTTGGTCCATTCTTGTAGCCTTTCTGTTCCCCTCAGATAACAACACATTTATCTGTGCTGTGTTTGGATCCAGTTTGATGTCACGTGAATATTTTAAGAAGTCGGCTCTGGTCTTGGGCTCTGGTTGTGGTTGTGGCAGTAAAACATCAGTCACTGTCAGTGAGATGTTTGTCCATGTCTCTCTCAGGACGTCCTGTAGTTTATCTCTGGCTTCTGACACAGCCGCTGTCACGTCCTCAAAGTATCTCAGAGGACGGATGTTGATGCTGGATGTAGATTCACTGAGTGCTGACAGTGAGGGGTAGTCGTGTAGAAACTGGTTGTGATCCTCTGTGTGTGAGAGGGTCTTCAGCTCAGCGTCTCTCCTCTTCAGCTCAGCGATCTCCTGCTCCAGCTTCTCCTGAAGATCTCTGACTCGACTCACTTCAGTTTCCTGCTTTGCTCTGACCTGCTGCTTCACATCAGAGCTTCTTTTCTGGATGAGACGGATCAGCTCGGTGAAGGTGTTCTCAGTGTGCTCCACTGCTTTATCAGCAGAGCCATTGATAGCCTTCACCCTCCTGTTGAAGCAGCTTCACATCTTTCTCTCTGTCCTGGATTCTCCCCTGGATGTTCTGTCGACTCACCTCGAGCTCTTTCTGCCTCTCAGTCCGTTCTGCTGCAGCTGACACTGTGTCGTGGCCTTTGTGTTCTTCCATTGAACACAGATAACAGATACACTGCTGATCAGTGCGGCAGAAAATCTTCATCACCTCATCGTGACTGGAGCAGATGTTCTCCTGGAGCTTCTTGGAGGGCTCCACCAGCTTGTGTTTCTTTAATTGAGCCACGTCGTAATGAGGCTGGAGGTGTTTCTCACAGTAAGAGACCAGACACACCAGACAGGACTTGAGGGCTTTCAGTTTTCTCCCAGTGCAGACGTCACAGGCCACATCTTCAGGTCCAGCATAGCAGAGATCAGCAGAAGCAGCTTGGAGTCCAGTCTTCTTCAGCTCCTCCACTAAATCTGCTAACATTGTGCTTTTCACTAGCACAGGCCTCGGATCGAAGGCCTGCCTACACTGAGGGCAGCTGTAGATTTTCTTTTGATCCTTTTCATCCCAGAAGCCTGTGATACAGTCCATGCAGTAGCTGTGTCCACAGGGAATAGTCACCGGATCCTTCAGTAGATGCAGACAGATAGAACAAGAGAAAGTTTCTCGGTCTAGCTGAGGTCCTTTCTGCGCCATTTCACCTCTCTGTGTCAGCGAGTGTCTGAGTTTTCTTTCACTAGAACCGAAACTAGTTTGAGCTCTGATCTGAACAACAAGTGTGTGTGCAGTGAATGTGGCCTGCACTTCCCCACACTTTGGTTACACCCATATTCAAAACAGTAGATATCAAGGGGAGGGAACAAGGAAATATGTACAGAGTGGAGCGGGCTGTTTTTCAGAGCAGGGACAAGAGGGAGGGTTTATTGAACTTTGCTTCATTCCAGGAAGAGGAGCGGCTTGTATGAGAGAGATAATGTGTTTAACATTTGTTTACTCTGAGGATCATTTGGAAATAGGTCAGATCATGCCTCATACCTTTAGTGAATGTGGAGAAGTTTCTACATTTCCTAGTTAAAGTTACACATTATTTTTAGACTTTATCTTCAGTGTGAAAATGTCACTGCTGAAGTCAAGTTGATAAGAAGAAAAGTAGAGGTAGTTCATTACAGGAACCAATGAGGGCGCCAGAGGCCAAACAGGTCAGTTGTTGACCTGCAGCAAGGCATGTAAAAACTTCACTGAGCACAACACCAGTAAAGAGAGAATAGAATATATGTGACTGTGAACTCAGGCTGCATTCATATCTCTGTGAAGACGCAACAACCAAACTACAGGCAATACATACTTGATAATAAACTGTTCTAAACACAATCAAGAAACCCCACACTGACTCAAAGGTCACTTGAGTTTAGATCACGTGTCAAACTCAAGGTCTGTGGGTCAAATCTGGCCCGTTTCAATCTTTGATCCGGCCCTTATATCAATTTAGGTATTACAAAATGTTGTTTAAAAAAAATATATATATCCATTTTTTAATTGTTTTGGTCACTTCAGCTTTTAGGAGGAAACCCCTTCTTAGAATATGTCACTTTTCACAAAAAGTACAATTGACTGAGAAATTACTTTACAAAATATTGAACCTCTATTACATGTTTTAATATGGTAAAAATGGTAATGGTATGGTAAATGGTCTTATATAGCGCTTTATCTCCGTTGTTCACAGACCCAAAGCGCTTTACATTGTTTTGTACACATTCACCCAGTCACACACACATTCATACACCGATAGCAGCAGCTACCACGCAGGGTAGGCTTAGCACTAGGGTGCTAAGTTAACTAAGCTAACTATCGGGAGCAATTTGGGGTTCAGTGTCTTGCCCAGGGACACTTCGACATGTGGCGGGGAGACGGGGATCGAACCTCCGACCCTGCACACCAGAGGCAAACTCCCTACCACTTCGCCACTGCCGCCCCAATAAATAATCATGCTTTGAATCTTTCTTTAATTTGTTGTCATAAAACTCAGACTCATGCTGTAGAGTTTGACAGTTTATTATTTGGCTCTCAGTCATGTACAAACATCTCGACTCCTGTTACTTCACCTCACACAAGAATCATTTCAAATGAAGACTTATTACATGAGAAGAATATAATTTAAGGAAATGCATGTACAAGATTACATTTACAAGATGTGTGTCAATATATAGCACTGCTCTCCTATTCTGCTCTGATACAGTTTATTGGTGTCACAGATACACACATAATTATGGCTATATCTGTGAGGACTTTCCTTGACATAATGCATTCCCAAGTCCCTTATGTAAGCATTACCATCGAAAAAAATTGCCTTACCCTAACCCTAACCCCAATCCTTACAATAACCCTAACATAAACCTAATTCATACCTGAACCCTAAAACCTAGTGATAACCCTGAAACAGCCCTTTTAAAGGCCTGTCCCAAAGTGAGACCCTGCCAAAATGTCCTCACTTCTAAAACTTAAACGTTAAACATTCATGCAGAGATTATGCCATATCAGTTAAACTAAAGTCATCCGGAGCATTGATAACCTCTAGTGGCTAAACACACACAGGAAACATTTGACAGAAAAACAAATGAGAAAAAAAATCTATGATGTTTAACTTCATATATAAAGTCATAATGTTTGATTGACAGCTGATCTCAGAAATACAACAACAATAATTCCTCAGAAAAAAAAAAAAAAATTATTAAAACACAGAGTTTAACCCACTTTCCCTTAAATCACTTCAAGATTTTTTTTGTTGTTGCATTTTCCCTCCGTTATTTACAGTGCAGAGAGAGAGAGTTGAAATGGGGTAGAGAAGGAGATGACATGCAGAGAACGACCCGGGCTGGATTCAAACCCGGGTCTGCTGTGACGAGGACTGACCCTCTATGGGGTGAGGAGCTTTAACCACTACAATCGCGCCCCCTGGATCTGTCTATTTGAGTTTACAGAACTCAGCAGTGCCCCTAAAATTATAGAGATTGACTCCAGCATAGAGCGGCTGAGTGAATGTGGTCTGGACTCTGTGGAGGAGAGTCATGGTTTCAGAGACGTTGTAGAAGGACAGAACACCTGCACTGTGATCCAGGTACACTCCTATTCTGGAGGACTGAGGACCTGAGAGGAGAGTACGGTTATTGTTGAACCAAAATGTAAAACTCTTTTGAGAACGGTTTTCAGAACGACCTAACGTCCAGGATTTATCATTTCGCCCAAATGTACATTCATTCATCCTCTCTGCTCTGCTGATATTCTTGTATGCGACTGCTACATCAACATAAACCCCATCTACCCCATTCCCTCCCCACTCCACCTCCCAGTAACGACGTCCATCAGATTCTCTGCACTCAGGACCTGACACCAGTCAGTGAATCTGTCTGGATGACTAGAATAAGACTGATGTTGGTTCATTCTTGTAGCTTTTCTGTTCCCCTCAGATAATAACAGAAGAGTATGTGCTGTGTTTGGATCCAGAGTGATGTCACATGAATATCTTAAGAAGTCAGCTCTGGTCTTGGGCTCTGGTTGTGGCTGTGGCAGTAAAACATCCTCGTCAGTCTTTATCAGTGAGATGTTTGTCCATGTCTCTCTCAGGACGTCCTGTAGTTTATCTCTGGCTTCTGACACAGCCGCTGTCACGTCCTCAAAGTATCTCACAGGACAGATGTCGATGCTGGATGTAGATTCACTGAGTGTTGACAGTGAGTGGTAGTCGTGTAGAAACTGGGTTGTGATCTTCTGTGTGTGAGAGGGTCTTCAGCTCAGCGTCTTTCCTCTTCAGCTCAGCGATCTCCTGCTCCAGCTTCTCCTCAAGATCTTTGACTCGACTCACTTCAGTTTCCTGCTTTGCTCTGAGCTGCTGCTTCACATCAGAGCTTCTTTTCTGGATGAGACGGATCAGCTCGGTGAAGGTCTTCTCACTGTGCTCCACTGCTTTATCAGCAGAGCCATTGATAGCCTCCACCTCCTGTTGAAGCAGCTTCACATCTTTCTCTCTGTCCTGGATTCTCCCCTGGATGTTCTGTCCACTCACCTCGAGCTCTTTCTGCTTCTCAGTCCGTTCTGCTGCAGCTGACACTGTGTCGTGGCCTTTGTGTTCGTCCAGAGAGCAGAGATAACAGATAGACTGCTGATCAGTGCGGCAGAAAATCTTCATCACCTCATCGTGACTGGAGCAGATGTTCTCCTGGAGCTTCTTGGAGGGCTCCACCAGCTTGTGTTTCTTTAATTGAGCCACGTCGGAATGAAGCTGGAGGTGTTTCTCACAGTAAGAGACCAGAACACACCAGACAGGACTTGAGGGCTTTCAGTTTTCTCCCAGGGCAGACGTCACAGGCCACATCTTCAGGTCCAGCATGGCAGAGATCAGCAGGAGCAGCTTGGAGTCCAGTCTTCTTCAGCTCCTCCACTAAAACTGCTAACATGGTGTTTTTCACCAGGGCAGGTTTCGGATCGAAGGCCTGCCTACACTGAGGGCAGCTGTAGATTTTCTTTTGATCCTTTTCATTCCAATAATCGTTGATACAGTCCATGCAGTAGCTGTGTCCACAGCTAAGAGCCACCGGATCCTTCAGTAGATCCTTACAGATCGAACAAGAGAAAGTTTCCCGGTCCAGCTGAGGTCCTTTCTGCGCCATTTCACCCTCTCTGTGTCAGCGAGTGACTGAGTTTATTTTCACTAGAACCGAAACTAGTTTGAGCTCTGATCTGAACAACAAGTGTGTGTGCAGTGAATGTGGCCTGCACTTGGTTACACCCATCCTCATAACTGTAGATCTAAAGGGAGGGAAAAAGGAAATGTGTACAGAGTGCAGCGGGCTGTTTTTCAGAGCAGGGACTAGAGGGAGAGTTTATCAAGCTCTGTTTCATTCCAGGAAGAGGAGCGGCTTTATGAGAGAGATACTGTGTGTTTAACCCTTTACTGTAGAGATAATTTAGAAATAGATCAGATCATGCCTCATACCTTTGGTGAATATGGAGAGAACAATCCAGAATGCCCGAGAGCCCTATTGCATTATATTCCTTTATAATTGTTTCACCCAAACCTGAATGTTGTCTTTTACTTCACAGAAAAAATATTCATTTCCACTATAAAGTGATGCAGAAAAGGCAACAGATTGGTGGAAACAAATCTTAAGAAATTAAGTGTGTGACGCTCAAACATGTCTAAACAAAACCAACTATATGCCCCTGTACGCAGGTTGTAAACAAAATAATCATAGATAAGTTGTTTTTACATGTTGCATTAAAAAGAAGTAATTTCAGTAAACTACACGTCTGGCCCTTAGTGTTATTCTCATTGTGAAAATGAGTTTGACACCCCTGCTCTAGAACCTAGAACCTTATAAACATTGAACTACCCTGCGTTCCGAATCGCATACTCTTTCTTCATACTCTACTACGTACTAAAGCATGCAGGTTTGAATACTACAAAATGTAATTGGATGTATTAGGACATACAGCTTAAGAAGAGGCTGGAAAACAGACCACGTGTGAATTTACACCATAGAAGAAATAATTCTAGCCCTGCGTTCCAAATCACATACTTTTTCTTTTTACTACACTACATACTAAAGCATGCAGGTTTGCATCCTAAAAAAATTAATTGGATGTATTAGGACATCTGTTTGTTTTTTTACATACATCATTTGACATGCATGTATTGGGACATCCTAAATCTTCTCCTGGCATACTAAATAGTAGGGAAGTATGGGGATTGGAACGCAGGGCTGGTTTGATTTATAATATTGGTGTAAGCTGCTTCACATTACAAGTAACAACAGAGTAACAATGGAGAATAACAAACAAACAGTGGTCTCCCCTGGGAAGTAACGTTGTCATTTGGGTAAGTTTGAGGTTTTTTCTTGTTAATGTGTGACTATAATTGTAGAGACAAATCGTAATTTTTTTTTCAAACTCAGAGCTGTTTGAAAACATCCTTCTCTCCAAAAATAAAACTACAACTTTGAGCCTTTTGAACATTTAAATCTACAGTCAGTAGGGATTTTTTTCATAGCAGACTCGGTAGAAAATAATTATAATATCCATAAGTAGGGGAGAACGGGTAATGCGAGACACTTTTTACACTTGCTCTCCTCTTAGCGAGCTAAAATGATTTATCAGTCAAATGTACACATTTCCCATTAATTCAGGATGTTTCCTAGAAATGGGCATTTGCAATGTACGTTATCAGAATTTATGCAGGACGAACGGCAGTGAAAATATGATTGTTTAAAAAAAAGTTGTCATCTGTCTCACTTTACCCCAGCTTTGGGTGAACTGAGACGGACCAAAAAAATCAAGGGGGTAAACTGAATCACTTGCTTTTTCCACTCTAAACTACCATAACAACACATGTTGTAACAGTTACAATCCTGACAGCTAGCTTGAAAACCAAATATTCCAAAACTAATGTCGTACGAGTAACAGAATCATGGGGTTTTGGTCAATTTAGCAAAACATTTTTCTAAACACTTGAAAGTAACTCTGATCAAATACAACATATAATTCATATTCAATAATTAGCATTCGAATGAAAGATAGAACCAGTTAGTTTAAGTCTTGGGGTCAGAACACAAGACCCTTAGAGCCAACTAGTGTCTGGGGGTCAGAGCAAAGGACAATCAGAACCAGCTAGAACAGCCTTGGACTCAGAACACAGGACTAGACCCAACTGTCATTGTCCATCTTTTGAGTCTTTGATTAATATTTTTCTGCATTTGTTTTATTGCGATCTTTCATTTGATAAAGATATATTACTTAGAGTCTATTGGTGTTAAAGGTCACTCTCCTGTCCCTCACATACATACGTGCCAAACCATGCCCTTGCTGACACCCCTTCAACCATCAACCCCCACCTCCAGCCCACATTGTCTTTTGTCTTATTCAAACTCGTCTCCTTGCTACCTCAAATATAACGGAAGCATTAAAAGAGGGCACAGAGCTAGGGATGGGCATTTTAAGAAATTTCATTGATCGATCATCGGGAAAATTAACGAGCAATTATCGAGCAATCGTTATCTTTTTACATATTAAAAAAATGCCAACAGAACATCCAAAATACAGCGTTTTACCATAGACTGTTTACAAGAGGTTTTTACTCAATTACATCTTTATTCCAAGATCTTCTTGGCAAACAACAATCTATTAAGACAAGGCAACTTTTTAAAATAAAATAATAAAATGCGGCGCTGGTTAAATCCCGAGGCTATGATCGAGCCAACAAGGAGCCAATGCTACGATACCTTGAAACACATATGCGCCTCCTAAGATGCTGGCAAAGACTGCATAAGGGCACGGCACGTTTCTCTGAGTGTTAAAGGACCTAACGTTACTTCATCTAATAAACAAAATGTGCAAATTAGTTCCCTGATGAAGGCGAAGTAGGAAAGCATAGACGCTAAAGTTAGCAGCTAATGCTAGCGGCGCTAACGTAGCGCTAACGTAACACTTAAACAGGGTCGGATGTAGGCTTCAATGTACAAGTGGTACATAATTCAGTTTGTTTAAGTGTTTTACTTATACAAGGTTTCACAATGCTTAATGAACTTAGTTATTTTCGGTTCTAAAGCTGTCCCATGGACCTGTCAGATGCTAAACTTCCCCTTGACTTCTTCCTGTTGACATTACGGCAGCTCGCAGGCTGCTGCCTGAGCCTG
Source organism: Ammodytes dubius (assembly GCA_026122265.1). Classification (NCBI taxonomy): domain Eukaryota; kingdom Metazoa; phylum Chordata; class Actinopteri; order Uranoscopiformes; family Ammodytidae; genus Ammodytes; species Ammodytes dubius. The sequence goes on along the minus strand of CM047507.1, from coordinate 29,685,195 downwards.
TGCTGTTGTCTCCTACTACTAGTTAAGTATCTCCCCCTGCTGGTAGGATATGTTTAATTGCTGCCCATACAGTCTTTGGTGCTGCCACATAGTGAAACTCATTGCTGTGCTGCCGGACTCACACTGCGCAACACAACGGCTATATGATCGATAACCATTTCACGTGATCGACAATATTCTTAACGAGCAATGATCGAGCAATCGATTAATTATGCCCATCCCTAGCACAGACACTGTCTCACTTTACCCCACAGCATTTGTCTCACTTTACCCCACTGCCACAATTTGAGAAAAAACTACCTCTCTCAGCAATTCAGGCTAATCTTCAGTTTTCATCATTATGTTGGTAGAAGTTTTTCTACCTGAATCAATTTACTTTGGCACAACAGTTGATTAAGTTGACAGCAGGAAAATTTACTTTTACATGCAAAAAATACATTTTTGTTAAAAAAACATGCTTACCACAGCACCATGAGGTTCTCTTTTTCATGACCAAGGGAAATGAGAGGGGCTTGAAAACATATATCTCACATGACCAAAAAAGTGTTCCGTTGCCTAGATACAGGGGTGTCTCACATTACCCGATGTCTCACATTCCCCCGTTCTCCCCTACATTTAATTTAGTGCATAATAGCAGACATTTTTTATTTTTTATTTTTTTTCCTCTTAGAAAGGATCTCTTATATCTCCATATTTCTCCATACATGGGGCCAGGCCTGTTGGAAGCGTAATAGTTGGAATGTTATCAGGTGCATTGTTTAGAATCTAGAATTGTTCTTGTCCTTGAAGGCCACTGTAGCTTCTGTTATTATTTGAAAGGGTGGGGTTACCCAGGGAGCGTTGCATTGTAGAACTTTCACCACTAGATGCCAATATATTATTATTCAGATATTACACACTGCACCTTCAAAAAGTAGGTAAGCATAATAATATTTGCTGTAAGTCGCTTCACATTACAAGTAACCACAGAGTAACAACAGAGAATATCAAACAGTCTCTTACCTGGGAAGTAACGTTCAGGGACCTTTGAAACGTAGAAGATAAGAGCGAGAGCAGCGAGGAAATACATCCCCAGGATACGAGGAACAAAAGCCTGGAAAGAAAAGACATATTGATTCAAACCACAATGTGTAGAAAGATCTCAGACCTTCTGAACAAAAATATCAACAAACTCTTCAACTATGGGGCGCCTTTAGCTCAGTTGGTAGGGCGTCCCCCTCCCGGGCCGGGCCCAGCAGCAGACCCGGGTTCGATTCCCACCCGCGGTCGTTCTCTGCATGTCACTCCCCTCTCTGCCCCATTTCACCTCTGTCTCTCTGCACTATCAAATAAAGCATAAAAATGCCCAAAAAATATCTTAAAAAAAAAAAAAAAAAAATCTTCAACTATTTCAAAAAGCAGAATCAAGTTGAATATTGTGTAAAAATCCAAAGTTAGAGAAACAAAATTTTGAACGACTTGGTTTTGTTTTTTCATTATTTATTTAAATTCTTAGTATGTAGAACTGAAAATCTGAAGTTTATATACACATAGAAAATACAATTCTCATGACATGTGAATGATGAGTCATCTCAACAAAAGATAATTAGTTGGCTCAGTTTTCCTTTATTTCTTTTTAAAAAGTTTTAGCCTCAAAGCTCAAAAAATTGCCCTGAAATTTTTCGTTTTCCTAATTTTTTTTAAATAATTATTTTTACAGTGTTGTGGACAATCAGAATCAGACAATCAGAAAAAGCTTTATTTATCCCAAGAAGGGCAATTTAGTTTCCAGTTAGTTATCTCGCTCACACACACACACACGCACACACACACACACACACACAACCCCCCCCCCCCCCCCACACACACACACACACACTCTCTACA
>CM047507.1:29668329-29675829 GCA_026122265.1 Ammodytes dubius | reverse complement strand
ATAATATATTATATAGACTCATTACATGCAAAGTGAGATATCTCAAGCCTTTATTTGTTATAATTTTGATTATCATGGCTCACAGCTTATGAAAACCCCAAATTCAAAATCTCAGAAAATTTGAATATTACATGAAATCAATAAAAAAGCGATTTTAAATACAGAAATGTCAGCCCCTCTATAAAGTATAATCATCCATGTGTGCTCAGTACTTGGTTTGGGCCCCTTTTGCATGAATTCTTGCCTCAATTCCAATTCATTTTCCATGATATTCTAATAATATGAGTTTCACCTGTAGACATGATAAGACTACACAGGTTCAGTCAGTTCATTACTTGAATCAAACTTTATTGGCCAAACGGAAAGGACAAAACAGACCTAAAATATGTTCTGAAATTAATTCCATTTAGCAGTTGAAATCTGCAGTCTTAAAAACTCAACCAGACATGATGATACTACACAGGCCCTACGTTCCAATCCCCATACTTCCCTACTATTTAGTACGCCAGAAAAAGATTTAGGATGTCCCAATACATGTTACGTCAATTGTAGTATGCTGAAAATACATAAATGCCACACTAACTCCAATAGCATTTTGAAGTATTCCTCTTTATTCTTGACATTTCCCGACATAATGAAAAAAAAAACTTCCTTATTTGATTTTTTTTCTCTCTTCTGTCTGTGGCCCTAAAACTCTTCTGTACTTTAGTATGTAGTGTAGTAAACAGACTAAAACACTTCTGTACTTTAGTATGCAGTGCAGTAAAAAGAAAGAGTATGTGATTTGTTCATTACTTGAAACTTTATTGGCAGCGTTCTGTGCACAGACCTGTCCCAACAAGTCGTTCAACTTTTATGAAAAGCTGACTAAGGTGAGGCCCAATTACTAAGCAGGTATTTGGCCTTATATAATAGTCCATTATACAGAGGGATTTATTAACAATGTATGAACTTAAAGGTGCAGTGTGTAACTTTGGGTGTGTCAGAGAAGTGAACATTTTCTAAGGTTATATTCTCATAACTGAATAAACAAACTTTCCTCACAGGGAAAATGTGATCCCTGGAACACTGTTTGAAGTTAGAAAGCTTGCTGAAAAGTTACTGTTTCACTGTTGTTGTTGTTTACAGCAGCAGGGCCCACAGTTTGGTTTACAAACATATTCTTAACGTTTGGTTCCAGGTTCCTCAAAATAATTGTGTTGGGATTTATAGATATAGAATTATTCAAAAGGAAGAATGACATGTAGAGAAAATATGTTTTGTAAACTAACTGCAGGCTCTGTGAATGTAAACAAACCCCCCTCCTCTGAAACTACATAGTGCACCTTTAAAAAACGTGTTTGTAGGCGAGTCAAAATCAAGACAAGACATTTATACAAACTGTCCATGGCGTAAAGATGGAGTCAGTGATTCTGGAGAATACTTGTTGTTAGAATTTTTTTTGGTCAAAATCAGTAAATATCTCCTCACAATCTACCTTACCTGTACATACTGTATGTGCACAGGAAAAGTTAAAGCATTAATACACAGCCTAGACTCTGTAAACAGGCATGTACACAAAGGATATGTTAACAAACTGCCCCACCGTAGCTTGCGACATGCCAGTTTACAGAACCTAGACTGTATTAAACAGGGTTTTTTTTCAGCGCTAACACACAGACACACAGTGGTTGACACTAACGCTTGCCCGCTTGCCCGGGGCAACTGAAAATAATGTTTGGGCAAGTTGAGATTGCTTCTTGGTTGCCCGGACGGGCAAGTGGATTTTAGAGGGTTTGTCTGTAGTCTAGGCTATGTATTCATGTGTTTTACAGTCTGCAAAACATTTTTTTTCCGCTAACTCACACAAAATAGATCGGCTATATTCGCAATTGAGCAGCTGCGCGCGGCAGCCAGCAGTATCACGGTCGCTCTTTCGCACTCGATCTCTCTATCTCTATCTCTCTCTCTCACACACACACACACACAGACACAGACACAGCCTGTGTGCGCGCAGTTTCGCTGTCTACGTTCCGAAAGCCGGCTCTATCCTACGGACCTGGTTCCGCTATATTCAAAACCCAGAAATCAATAACGTTTGAGCTTATCGATACCGCTATGGAGTCCAGTAGACTAGGTCACATTATATAATTTTAAATATCGAGTCGGGTCATCTTCATCTAATTAGGCCTACTTCAGCGTATTATTCCATCACTGGACCGCATCATGGACTGTAAAAGTGTTCTACCTTCGACTGTCTTGAAGAAACTCCTTCAACCCGCTCCGTCTCCAAAAAAGAAAAAAAAACTCTTGTCTGCTGAGCCGCTGCCGCTGCAGACGGGCTCGTCACCGTCTCATCATTCATTCAATGCAGCGGTGATCAACAAACGAGAGACTGTAGCAAGTCCCGCAGTTAAAAAATCTGATAGTTTTTAAATCCATATTAAAATCTGCAGGATAAGACCTAGTTAGCTAAAAAAAATCGCAAACGGTTCAAATGTGATGTGTTCAGGTCGGCTCAGTAAAATGATTATTAGGCAAAGGTCAATAAAATGACATCATGATGTGTTCAAATGTAACATCAAGAAAATAAGAAATTTTTGTTTTTTCGCGGGAAGCTTGAATAATAGCCTACAGTTTGGGTAAAAAACTTGTTTTCCCAGCAATATAAACTAAATAGTAGGCCTACATATGGAATTATGACCTGCTTAAAGTCCTATCCTGAGCTCTGCTCATCTTATAAGCAATTAAAGCAATAATACCAGTTCTCTTTAAACAAAATAATAGAAAGGTATCGATAAAGATTTGGATTGTGGAGTCTTTATAATGGTATCAATATGAATAGAAATGAATGATCCCCCTCCCTACTTACAGTATAACTGGGCAATAGCTTTAACATGGTGGACTTTAATCATTTTATGGCACACGATCACGTTTTGGCACAATGTGACCGTTTTAAATAAGTACAATTTTTCTGAGGAAGCTAACATACAGCTTGACTCTGAGCTAGACTGAGTTTTCTGAGCCCCTGGGCAAGGTGCATGGCAAAAAGAGGCCCTTTCACGATGCTGCAGCAGGACCAAGCGCTTGGTGTAGAGTGTGATGTCATGATATAGGCTTATATGAATTGTTGTTCGTTTTATGTGGTCAGGATGAGACTAGTAAGCAGTGTTTGCATTTAAGAGATAAGAGATCGCTAAAATGTATAATTCAATTAGCCTATACTGTATATATCATTGTTTAACAGTTTTTTTGGTTTTTTTTGGGCAAGTGAACACAACATTCGGGCAAGTAAAACATTACCTGTACTTGCCCTATGGGCAAGTGCATTTGAAACCTTAGTGTCAACCCCTGGACACAGACAGACACGCACACACACACACACACACACACACAGACACAGACAGACACGCACACACACACACACACACACACACACACACACACACACACACACACACACACACACACACACACACACACACACACACACACACACACACACACACACACACACACACACACACACACACACACACACACACACACACACACACACACACACACACACACACACACACACACACACACACACACACACACACACACACACACACACACCTGAAAGCAGAAGAGTGCGATGGAATAGATGACGTAGTCCTCCTTGGAGGCTCCGACGGCCGGCAGCACCGACGACATGTTGTAAACACCAACGAAGAAGAAAAGCAGGAAGCCCAGCAGGTGGCTCCAGATGTTCACCGACTCATTGGACAGAATGAACAGGCTGGAACAAAGATTTGAACAAACTTTATTTAAAACAGTGATCTTTTAGTGTGTGTGTGTGTGTGTGTGTGTGAGAGAGAGAGAGAGAGAGAGAGAGAGAGAGAGAGAGAGAGAGAGAGAGAGAGAGAGAGAGAGAGAGAGAGAGAGATAAGAGATAGAGAGAGAGAGTGTGTGTGTGTGTGTGTGAGGCTGCAAGGAGGTTTTTAACAGACAATTAAATAATTTCAACTCATCTTGGAGTACAGACTTTTATCCTTTTCACACAAAACGTTGTGTGGACGCCTTATTTTAATGCGAGTAAACATGCTAAAAATAGACAATTGCCCACTTTCACAGAGCTAGCAGACCCGCGTCTAATCTAGCGATGCAGTGGGTCATGTTTGGTGGTGATTAGGCATATTTCAAGCTTAAAAGAATGTATCATTTTTGTTGATAAAATAAAAAACCTAAAATATTTTTTAAATTCTTCAACGGAAATATTCATACAATGTTTCATGTAAAATTGTGTCAATGCATGATAAGGACTTTACACAATTATATCAGACATACATATAATCACAATTAAATATTTTCCCCAAATACATTTTTTTTGCCTCTCACCTCTTAATACACAGCCTAGAGGGCAGGTATGCTCTGTACCCATCTGATTTTTTATTTTTTAATTTCACTATAATTTATCATGAAATGTGTCATGAAAGCATAATAAGGACATTGGAAAATGATATGACAAATAAAATCACAATATACACAATACAAGTCAGAATTTGATATTTATTCAAAAGGTTTTGCTTCTCACCTTTTAATATGCAGTCTAGATAGATATATAGATAGATATAGATAGATAGATAGATAGATAGATAGATAGATAGATAGATAGATAGATAGATAGATAGATAGATAGATAGATAGATAGATAGATAGATAGATAGATAGATAGATAGATAGATAGATAGATAGATAGATAGATAGATAGATAGATAGATAGATAGATAGATAGATAGATTCTTTATTACCCATCTATTATCAACCATCTATTCTTAATTTTATTTATTTTTTGATGAAGATTTAAGAAAAAAAAAATTCCAGAGCCGTATATCCCTCCATAATAAAATCTCTCACCTCTTAATACACAGTCTAGATAGATAGATAGATAGATAGATAGATAGATTAGATAGATAGATAGATAGATAGATAGATAGATAGATAGATAGATAGATAGATAGATAGATAGATAGATAGATAGATAGATAGATAGATAGATAGATAGATAGATAGATAGATAGATAGATAGATAGATAGATAGATAGATAGATAGATAGATAGATAGATAGATAGATAGAAAGATAGATAGATAGATAGATAGATAGATAATAAAATCTCTCACCTCTTAATACACAGCCTAGAGGGCAGGTATGCTCGGTACCCGTCTGTGATATACGGGTTTTCTCTGAGGAACCCGGGGATCTGTTCGTATGTGTAGAGCCGTATCCCCCTGGGCACCAGAACGGGCCAGTACTGGTAACCGCCCAGCTCGATGTAGTGGGACGTCTGAGCCTTCTGAGGCATCGCGGAACCAGAGGAGGGCGGGGATTTAGACGCACCTGGAAATGACAATACAAAAAGACTTGTCTTGGGTTTTGTTCTGAATTTCTTTGATTGTTTTGCATTCTTTTTTCATTTTTTTTTTTCATTTATACATATGTTTGTGTGTGTGTGTGTGTGTGTGTGTGTGTGTGTGTGTGTGTGTGTGTGTGTGTGTGTGTGCGCGCTTGTGTGCTGCTCTTTTAAAATGAATATGTAAATGTATTTTGGGTGTGGCTTCATATAAGCCTGTACAGGTTTCTGCCACATCCACACATGTATTTTAATTATTATTTTTTTCAACTACATGTTTTCTTTTTTATCAATTTGTATGTGGAAATAAACTAAACTAAACTAAAGAGATTCATATAATATTTAATGAAGGCCTCGTCCAACATTTTTACAGAACAGATTGTGGATACAGCCTTTTTTCCCCTTCATTTTATTAATCAAAAAATTCCACATACAGGTTATCGCGGAACCAGAGAAAGAGGGGGAATGAAAAAATAAAAAGAGATTGAGATAAGATACAAGGAACTCAGGAACATGGACTTTTGAAGAAAAAAATTATTGTTGATATTGTTGTTTTTATATTTTTTATATTTTTAAACCTGCAGTGTGTAGAATTGTGGGTTTTATTTCCAAGCAGATTTTGTAGAAAATAATTATAATATCCATAAGTACGTTTAATTTTGTGCATAATAGCTGAAAAGACAGTGAGATAGGATCCTATGAAAGTTGCATAATAATACATAAGAATGGCAAGGTTGTCCAACATTTTTACGGAACAGATTTAAAGTACAACATGTATCATAAAAATCTGCTAAGAATGCATGTGGGGAAGTTAAGTTGATATAAGTGCTTTGGAAGATGAGATTCCTGACTCTAAATATTGAAATAAATAATGTTGACAAGGGACCGCATCATGTGATCTCATGTTATACACGTTAAGTTGTATCTTTTAATTGTATCCCTTGATGTCTGATTGTATGTGGAAAAACTTTAACCAAACTCCATTCACAAATATGGCAATTTTCGTTCATGGTTTTGACAGTTTGTTTTTAAATTAATCTCAGGATATTTACAGAAAACTTTTCCATCAAGCAGCATATATCAAAAAACGTCCCAGTGGTTTTATACCAATATACAGTAGGAAAACAGTTAGATTAACAGTTTACGTTGCATTGGAAAAGGCAGAGGCAATATCATGGCATCGGCTATAAAAGTTGTGATTTTATTGACATAACGGTATTGCTTAGTGAATTACAATAAGCCGATTATTCCCTAACAACCTTCTAAACAATAAACCAGTCGTATTTAAGTATTGTAAACTACGCAATACTGTTTTTAATTAAGTTAAATCTTAAATTAACACAATGTTTAATGCAGTTTGGCAACTAACGGCTAATTATGGCTTCGATGCTAACTTACTAGGCTAACAAGTAGCTTTGTTTATAGTCAAATAAATACCCAACAAACTCACCTTTCAGTTTGCTGTATGAGCAGTTGGAGCCATTTCGCGGCATTTAAATGACAGGTATTTCTCATTTGTTAACGTAAGATTTTATTTATCGTTACGTTATAAAACAACGCAGAAGGTTTTTGACAAGTTTCAGCTACAACATCTTCCAAATCACCACAGACGTCACTGGTGAAGGACCCCGCCGACCGCCGTCACTGTGCCCAAAGACTGCCTGAGTAAAAACATCAACAAACATGATTTAATTTTTTGTATCTTTATTTATGTACTATCTATGGATTTAATCCTACATCTTTGGAAATCCTTACATAATAAGATGACATTTAAATCAATAAATGCATAACTTAGAAGTATAGGGAAACGTAACTTGGACAAGTTAGCAATGTTCTCTATTTATTAAAAGTAAAAAATAAAATAAAATAAAATAAAATAAAATAAAATAAAATAAAATAAAATAAAATAAAATAAAATAAAATAAAATAAAATAAAATAAAATAAAATAAAATAAAATTAAATAAAATAAAATTAAATAAAATAAAATAAAATAGATTTCAATTTCTCAATCCTGTGGAATGTAGTACCTGAAATAAGTCGGACATTGTAATGCTCATGTACAGGTTTTGCCATTGCATCTTTATAATACAGATTTAAAAGCGAAAAATACATTTTAATTTTAA
>CM047507.1:29640829-29643329 GCA_026122265.1 Ammodytes dubius | reverse complement strand
TGCAAAGTTGTAGAATGATAACTGCAATGTATTTTTTTTCCCCACAATATGTTTGTGGTAATTTTACACACACACAAACAAAATAACATTTGCACCATCTCAAGAACACAAATCAAGTAATTACTTAGAAAAATCGTAATATATCTATATAAAAATAATATTTAAGATGAAGATACTTGATACTTACTTAAATTTTTTTTTTTTTTTTTTTTTAACCTTTATTTATACAGGTAAATCCCATTGAGTCCGAAGACTCTTTTTCAAGGGAGAACTGTTCCCATTTACACGTTACCATTCACACACACATAGCAGGCTAACTATCGACATTCACACGAGGCAAGGTGGGTGAAGTGTCTTGCCCAAGGACACAACAACTATGACACAGGTGGCAGAGCGGGGATCGAACCTCCAACCCTTTGATCATCGGCCAACCCGCTCTACCACCTGAGCCACAGTCGCCCAACATTTGTTGGTTTTGCGTCTACAAATGTCTCCTCCTCCTGCCATCCATCTAAACTTACAAAAAAAATTAACATTAGGTTAGAGTGTAATTATACGGCTAATTTTCCTGCATACATAATATTTGAATAACGTCATTAACCTCTAATCTGTGTAATTAACGAAGGACAGTAGTGAAGGAGTATTTGTTCAAACTGTGTGACACTGTTTGCTCTGGAGCGGCCATTATGTGCCAAACCTCCGTCTTCTTCTCTGCTTGAAATTCTTGTCTAATGTAAAAAGAAAAATCATTAAATAAACTAATAAACATTTAAAAAAAAAAAAAAAAATATTTCATTACATTTGCAAATTTGGCATCATCTAACTAAACATTTCCATATATATATATTTTTTTCTTTTAGAGATATTTTTTTTTGCATTTTTATGTTTTATTGATAGTGTAGAGACAGAGTTGAAATGGGGCAGAGAGGGGAGTGACATGCAGAGAACGACCGCGGGCTGGAATCGAACCCCGGTCCGCTGCTGGCCGAGGCCCATGGGGGGGGGACGCCCTACACCCAAATGAGCTAAGCGCACCCTACATTTGCATATTTTTAAAACCTAAAAATCTAGATATTTGAAACTTAACTTACTTTTTTTTGGCTTTCTGTCTCAAAATGTCTCCTCCTGTCATTTAAAGGTGCAGTGTGTAATATGACATCATCAAGAAAGTTCTACAAAGTTCTAGAATGCAACACTCCCTGGGTAACCCCAACCCTTTAGAATAATAACAGAAGCTACAGTGGCCTTCAAGGACAAGAACAATTTTAAATGTTAAACAATGCACCTGATGACATTCCAACTATGACACTTTCAAGATGGCGGCACTAGGCCTTGGTCCAAAATATGCAGAAATATGGACATATATGAGACCCTTTCTAAGGGAAAAAAGTAATAATTCAAAAAAAATTCTTCAGCTGTTATGCACTGAATTAAATGTACTTATGGATATTATAATAACAGCTAATGGGGATCCTAATAAAATCAAATCAAAATCAAATAATTACTTTCTACAAAAACTGCTGGGAAATAAAACCCAAAATTCTACACACTGCAGGTTTAAAATCACACAGAAATTCCCACTTTGTCAGAGCGTTCCCTCATCCAGCTAATTATACTGTGCAGCATGTAGCATGTAGCATATTGAATGATGTCATTAACCTGTAATCTGTGTAATTAACGAAGGGCAGTAGCGAAGGAGTGTTTGTCCAAACTGTGTGACACTGTTTGCTTTAGGGCGGCCATTATGTGCCAAACCTCTTTCTTCACAATGTCAAGTTTAGCAGCTAACAGTAAGAAGAAGAATCACACACACACACATGCAATGACACACACACACACACGCAGACGCACACACACACACACGCACACACACACATGCAATGACGCAAACACAGCAATGACGCACACACGCACACACACACACACACACACACACATGCAATAACACACACCAGACACAGACACACACACACACACACACACACACACACACACAGACAAAGACACACACATGAAATGACACACACACACACACACACACACAGACACAGACACAGACACAGACACAGACACACACACAGACACACACACACACACACACACACACACACACACACACACACACACACACACACACCACACACACACACACACACACACACACACACACACACACACACACACACACACACACACACACACACAACGTCAAGTTTTGCGCTATTCAGAAGAAGAATCACTCCATCCGTCTTCTTCTCTTCTTTAAATTTGTGTCTAATGTAAAATGTTAAAACCCCCAACGGATGACCCGTCCACCAAATACTTTATATACCGACTGATAGCAGGAGTGTGTGTGTGTGTGTGTGTGTGTGTGTGTGTGTGTGTGTGTGTGTGTGTGTGTGTGTGTGTGTGTGTGTGTGTGTGTGTGTGTGTGTGTGTGTGTGTGTGCATACATGTGCGTGTCTGTGTGTGTGTGTGTGTGTGTGCATACATGTGCGTC
>CM047507.1:29633329-29635829 GCA_026122265.1 Ammodytes dubius | reverse complement strand
AGACACACACAAACGCACGCACAGATAGACACAGAGACAGAGACAGAGACAGAGAGACACACACACACACACACACAGAAAGACACAGACACACACACACACACACACACACACACACACACACACACACACACACACACACACACACACACACACACACACACACACACACACACACACACACACACACACACACACACACACACACACACACACACACACACACACACACACACACACACACACACACACACACACACACACACACACACACACACACACACACACACACACACAGACAGACAGAGACACACTTTCTCACAGTTAATCAGAGGCCAGATAAATCAAAGGCCATATTTCTGTCCCATCTGCTGTGAAGGTGCAGTGGGCTCCAGACAGCATTCAAACCGATGGACAGAGCAACCGGAAGTTCTCATGGACTGGGGTTTTAACTGTGTCCTGCTGCCTGCATGCTTAATTGACTGATTCTGTTCACCTGGGGAATGGGGGTAGGTTCCATTGGCTCAGGGGATGTGATTGACAGTTTGCCAATTTCAGCAGTGTTACAATAGTTATCTTGTTGCATAAAAAAAAGTGCAGACATATTCTGGTTGCGTTCCGAATCGCATACTTTCTACTATATAGTATGTAGAAAAAAGATTTAGGATGTCCCGATTCTTGTGGCCAGATTTAGGATGGTTAGAAGTACCCAGATTCTTTTTATCGTCGGATGTAGTATGTAGAATAGAAAAAAGAGAGAGTATGCGATTCGGAACGCAACCTCTGTAAAAAAAAAATATATATAAACAACCACGGATTGGCTGGAGAAGCCATCCTCACTTACAGTAAAACCCTCTGAAACCCTGTATAACGGCCCAAACGGGAGCGCAGTGCTTTGTTATTGCAGAAGGCTTTATGGCTACATTTCAACTTTTTTTAACAAATTAAAACTATTTATTGTAAAACAAAATCGATGGATCTAAACTAGTCACAACTTGCCACACATGCAATAGCAAAACAAGTTTACCATAGTTATCTTGTTGCATAAAACAAGTGCAGACATATTCCGTATATAGTGGAAAGAGAAAAAAATTATATTATGTAAACACAGACAGAGACAAAGACACACAGAGATACACACAAACACACACACACACACACACACACACACACACACACACACACACACACACACACACACACACACACACACACACACACACACACACACACACACACACACACACACACACACACACACACACACACACACACACACACACACACACACAACACACACACACACACACACACACTTGGTTGGTGGTCTGAAACCCTGTATAAAGCCCCAAACGGGAGCGCAGTGCTTTGTTATTGCAGAAGGCTTTATGGCTCATGAGAGAGTGATTCACTGAGTCTCTTTCAGAGCTCTTCATAGTCGCGGGCCGGTCCTGCCATCTATCCCATTCCCTCCTTAAAACACGGGAAGCACCCCATCAATTATGAGGCAAGCAGCCGTACGTAAGAAGCACACACACAGGGACGCAGACACACACACAGGGGCGCAGACACACACTCACACACAGGGACGCAGACACACACACACAGAGACGCAGAAGTAGACACACACACACAGAGACGCAAAAGTAGACACACACACACACACACACAGGGACGCAGACGCACACACACACATATGGACGCAGACGTAGACACACACACACACACACACACACACAGGGACGCCAACACAGAAACACACACACACACACACACACACACAGGGATGCAAATGCAGAAACATACACACACACAGACAGGGACGCAGACGTAGCACACACACACACATAAACACACACACACACACACACACACACACACACACACACACACACACAACACACACACACACACACACACACACACACAGAAAGAGAGACACACACACACACACACACACACACACACACACACACACACCATCAATTACGAGCCAAGCAGCCATACGTAAGGCCTCACTCTGAACAGTGTGTGGGACTGTCAACACTATGATAGATTCACTAGCTCCCAGCACGTCTCCCTCAGGGCTAGGCAGCTGAGTGTGTGTGTGTGTCTGTGTGTGTGTGTGTGTGTGTGTGTGTGTGTGTGTGTGTGTGTGTGTGTGTGTGTGTGTGTTGTGTGTGTGTGTTTTAGAAATCGGTTCATCCTAGCCTGAGAAAATGCAGAAAGAGTGTTTTATGGTCTCACTGTCTAACCCTTACATTTTTACCATGCGTGACATCACACGTGGTAAAATGTAAGGGTTAGGATTAACAGGACAGCTGGGCCAAGGGAAGACTGAGGGAAGAAAAACCTCATTCATTATATTATAATAGTGATTTTATAATGATAGAACGCTGGTTCCATATGGGTGAAGTATTCCTTTAAGATTCTTGAATGTAGGACTTTTACTGGAAATGCAACACTTTTATATCGTGGTATTGTTATTGGTAATCACCGC
>CM047507.1:29613329-29630829 GCA_026122265.1 Ammodytes dubius | reverse complement strand
ATAGATAGATAGATAGATAGATAGATAGATAGATAGATGGACGGACGGACGGACGGACGGACGGACGGAAAACCCGTTCGGATAAAAAAAAAAAAACTACACACGGTACCTTTAAAATACCCCATTCAGCTCACCTTAAATGAGTCCCAGACCCCTAGATCAATGGGTTTGATGGTCTGCGGCATTAAGCAAAAAACCTCTTGAACCCAAATTTTTTCTTATAATTTTAAATTTAATTTTCCAAAACCCGTTCGGATAAAAAAAAAAAAAACTACACACAGTACCTTTAAAATACTGACCTTAAATCAGTCCTAGACCCCTAGATCAATAGTTTTGATGGGCTGGGGCATTAAGCAAAACACCTCTTGAACCCACATGTCACTTTGATAATTATTATTTTTTTTTTTCAAAACCTGTTCGGATAAAAAAAAAAAAAAACTGCACACAGTACCTTTAAAATACTCCATTCAGCTCACCTTAAACCAGTGCTAGCCCCCTAGATCAATAGGTTTTCATGGGCCGGGGCATTAAGCAGGCCTATTAAGTGACAAACACCTCTTGAACCCACATGTCACTTTGATTCATTTTTTTTTTTTTTTTTCGGATAAAAATTTAAAAACTACACATAGTACCTTTAAAATACCTTTAAAATACACCATTCAGCTCACCTTAAACCAGTACTAGACCCCTTAGATCAATAGTTTTGATGGGCTGGGGCATTAAGCAGGCCTATTAAGTGACAAAGGTTTACTCTGTAACAGCTGGGCCGGAGCGGAGAGCCGAGCTTGTCTGACTAATGAATCGTGAAACAATCAGGCAGTCGCCATTTGTGTTTAGATCTGTAAATATGGCACCGTACAAGTGCCAGACCACACACACACACAAAACACACACACACACACACACACACACACACACACACACACACACACACACACACACACACACACACACACACACACACACACACACACACACACACACACACACACACACACACACACACACACACACACACACACAGGACACACACACACCAACACACACACACACACACACACACACACACACACACACACACACACAGACCATCGCTTGGCACTCCAGCTGGGTTCACAGATGGTGTGGAGTGGAGTGGGCTCTCTCTATGGCACACACACTGCAGCACCTCCACTGTGTGTGTGTGTGTCTGTGTGTGTGTGTGTGTGTGTGTGTGTCTGTGTGTGTGTGTGTGTGTGTGTGAGTGAGTGTGTGTGTGTGTGTGTGTGTGTGTGTGTGTGTGTGTGTGTGTGTGTGTGTGTGTGTGTGTGTGTGTGTGTGTGTGTGTGTGTGTGTGTGTGTGTGTGTGTGTGTGTGTGTGTGAGTGACAACTTCACTTTCGCGCTAACTTAGCACCGCCTGCCCCACGAATTCGGAGCCAGGATTTTGGTTTCGGAAAAAAAAAAAAAAAGTTGACAGATTTTGAATTGGAGCCCAGTGTCGATGAGTAGGCTAAGTGCACACACACACACACACACACACACACACACACACACACACACACACACACACACACACACACAGGCAGACCGACCTTACTAACAGGGGACTGTCGCTGGTACCAGCCAAGTGTGGCAACCTATTTCTGGTCATTTAAAAAATAAAAAAACACAACAGAATATTTAGTTTTAATGTCTTCTGTCATAATATTACTTTAAATGTGTTTTTACATTTTTTTTGAAGAATTTGCTAACAGTGGACTTGAATCATTGGGTGACATCTAAGAGTGGACTCCATTCACTGCATCAATGGAGCTGTCTGTGTCTATTGTTTCACTCAATGAGTGTTTGCTTGCTGCAGTTACCTCCCTTTGTTTCTTTTTAAGATAGATTATATACCTTTAACTTTAACACAAACTAAACACACTGTCAATCAGAACACACAGAGTAAAAACACCAGCATCAAACACCAATAAACAAATTACAAATGTTTACTCATTACAGTTTGAATAATGTGAGTGACTTGAATGAACTTGAATTTCTAGTGAAATCTTAATTGTCTATTATAAAAAGTATTTAGCGGTGCTGACTAGATGAACAGAGGGCTGACACATTGGATGACTGGTCTGCTGAGAGCAAGTATCTGTTGCTGTTTGCTGTATATATGTAATGCACATTATGGAATAAATCAAACACTGCTATTACTTTTAAAATGGTAAAAATATGCATTTTAATTATGCAAACTGGATCATTCTTAAGGGACATAATATAAATGTAGTCTTAAATGTCTGTTTGTTATACATATTGACCCTACAGTCCTAAATTGTATGGAATGACAGGAGTCCCCATTTAGTTGGCACTAATTGACACAAGTTCCCTCTTGGTTAGCATGGAATGATATTCACACTCCATCATGGATGAACAAGACTTTGGCAGATCATTAATACATATGAAAATAATCTCAACTGAATTTGAGAATAGTTATAACACAACATATACTTTGAACATGATTTGTAGAGATTAACATGTTTTAATATATATTTCGTCTGCTGACAGCAAGTATCTGTTGCTGGTTGCTGTGATTTTTAACAATATGTAATGCACATTATGGAATAAATCAAACACTGCTATTACTTTTAAAATGGTAAAAATATGCATTTTAATTATGCAAACTGGATTATTCTTAAGGGGAATATAATATAAATGTAGTCTTAAATGTCTGTTTGTTATACATATTGACCCTACAGTCCTAAATTGTATGGAATGACAGGAGTCCCCATTTAGTTGGCACTAATTGACACAAGTTCCCTCTTGGTTAGGATGGAATGATATTCACACTCCATCATGGATGAACAAGACTTTGGCAGATCAGTAATACATATGAAAATAATCTCAACTGAATTTGAGAATAGTTATAACACAACATATACTTTGAACATGATTTGTAGAGATTAACATGTTTTAATATATATTTGGTCTGCTGACAGCAAGTATCTGTTGCTGGTTGCTGTGATTTTTAACAATATGTAATGCACATTATGGAATAAATCAAACACTGCTATTACTTTTAAAATGGTAAAAATATGCATTTTAATTATGCAAACTGGATCATTCTTAAGGGAAATATAATATAAATGTAGTCTTAAATGTCTGTTTGTTATACATATTGACCCTACAGTCCTAAATTGTATGGAATAACAGGAGTCCCCATTTAGTTGGCACTAATTGACACAAGTTCCCTCTTGGTTAGCATGGAATGATATTCACACTCCATCATGGATGAACAAGACTTTGGCAGATCATTAATACCTATGAAAATAATCTCAACTGAATTTGAGAATAGTTATAACACAACATATAATTTGAACATGATTTGTAGAGATTAACATGTTTTAATATATATTTGGTCTGCTGACAGCAAGTATCTGTTGCTGGTTGCTGTGATTTTTAACAATATGTAATAGACACTTTGGAATACATTAGAGGTGCAGTGTAGTTTTTTGTAGTGGCTATACTGTGATGAATTATGAAGCAATATTTATTACAGACTTGGCCAAGGAGAACCGGACTGCAACTCGGGTGACTTGCACTTCAATTCTGACAGACACTTCCTGAGAGCTTTGTATTAACCTTGTGCTATCTCTAACACCTCCCTGGCTCGGGCACCAAGCGTACCAATGTTTTGGTTCAGAGCTGAACACAGTGAACCATAACATTCTGGAGTCTAAAGGAGATGAGACTTTATCTATACAACTGACCTAAGTGTCTCCTACCAGTGTCACCAGGCTGACCTAGTGTCTGAGATATAGACAAACACACAAGACAGGCATAAATGTACTATAAATCTCTACCATTAATATTAACCATACTAAAGACTGAAAATTCCCTCACAACATGTACTTTAAGTTCACTGTATGGAGGTAGTTTAGGGCAGAAAACCAGTCTGCATAGTGAACACCACATTATCCCAGACAACAACAAAAGAGACAAACAAACAAAAGAGAGTTTATTGCCCTTTGATTTCTATCCTACTGGCACACATTTTTTTGAATTTTTTTTGTTACTTTCCTATATACTTTATTTTCAAGTTCTGTGCTTTTAGCTGGAATTCAATACAGTTTACGTCTAACGTTTAGAATTGTCCAGTTCCCAACGTCTTTGTTAGCAAAGAATGGCAATCAATTTGACAGTGTACTAGTGTATTCAATCTATATATAATTAGTTTATTTAAAAAGCACAAAGACAGCTCCACACTTCTACTGTTTTAAATGACTAACCCTATCAATAGGGATCCAAACTTCAAATGTATTCTAATGTCTCTTATGTATAGTAGCCCAGTGGCAAACTGTCAAAAAATGTACTGACCCATTACAAGTATAAAATTGTTC
Source organism: Ammodytes dubius (assembly GCA_026122265.1). NCBI lineage: Eukaryota > Metazoa > Chordata > Actinopteri > Uranoscopiformes > Ammodytidae > Ammodytes > Ammodytes dubius. The sequence goes on along the minus strand of CM047507.1, from coordinate 29,626,463 downwards.
AAAAAAGCTTACCATGAATGCAATTTAGTCACATTGATTACTACCACCTGCACACTATCATTATAAGAAATGTGCATGACAACATGAATGATTATTTAATCAGTCAGGCTACTTTAGAGATGCATTTCACACCATCAATTCCACATGTCTCTGAACTTTCAAAAGCCTTTTACAAAAGTTGTTTTTCCCACAACACCAGTCTGAACAGAGTAGCACAAAGTATGTAAAATCCTTTGCTGTAGTTCAAATTAGTTTGTTTTCATGATCAGAGCAATGTATTAGAATCCATGTCAATAAACTAGCTAGTTTGGCAGTATGGAGCAGCAAATAAGGAGAGAGTGGAATGCTGTCAGAAAATGACTGAATTGAATATTTTTTTTCACGATCATTCTAGCAGTGCGTAACGTAACATTATATTATAAAAAGTGATTAATCATTGAACTCAGCAGATTTAAACACTACACCATTTAGCCAAATGTATTTGCACTATAACTGTAAATAGGCTTCTTTGCTATATGTGTAGCACTAGGCCGGTTGCCCCACACTTAAGAATGTAATTTACTGTAAGTATGTCACTGTTCCCAAATGATAAGCCTATTTGGAAAGTCACTTAAGTTTTGGGCCACATCCAAATGAAGGCAATTTTGATTTAGGCTTAAATGAAGGCAATTTTGATGTAGGCTTATAGCCTCTTATTTGCATCTTACAAATACCAATGAATGAAATAGCCTGGATACAAAACCTGTAGTCTGTGTTTTTCGGCATGATTGTTTAATCATGGTAGAACTTGCGGTGTACTGTCAATAAACCAGCTAGTTTGACATTATGGAGCTAAGAGGGAACACTGGCAGCCGACGTTTCTGCATTTGTAATGCCAATACTTTGCATCACAATGCAAGCAATACCTAGCCACCTTTGTCTGGTCCTGAGAACCAATCACTGTCCAGATTGCTTGTGAGGGTGTGGATATATTCTGGGCATCTCACTACAGGTACACAGATGTAATGACTTTTTTGGAAGGGCTTGACCACTGCAATTCTTAGAAGGACCCACCTGGAGATTTATGACTGAACTTTTGAAACTTTTTTCGTTCAATGCTGAGGCTGAAGTTATAGGTAAGTTACAAACTACAAATTCACCATGTATGACTAAAATAATTATTTTAACTATTATTTTAACTTAGTTTTTTTTATTTCTCTTTCTGGAAGGTTTTAACTGGTTAATTCTGATACTTAGTTTTTATCTGAATTATTGTAAGGTTCATTTCAACTTTCATTCTTTTACTTTTTTTTCTTTGAATGGTTTAAGTCAAATGTATTATATTATTTTACACTTTCTCATTTATTTTTTCTGAAAAGTTATATGCATTTCTTAAATAGTTTTTTATTTCCCCTTTAGGCAAGGTTAATTGTAATTATTTGTGCAGTTTTAATTTCTATTTCTATTTTCCAGGTTAAATTAAAATGTTATTTGTTTAAACTTAGTTTGTATTCATGTTGTTGCAAAGTTTAATTTAATTCTATCAAGCTATGTATCTAAAACTTTCTATCACTCTCACAAAGTTTCCCCAGTTGTGCTTTAACTTACATCTGGATTCTAAAATCTTTCAGAGAAAAATGAGACCCAGAAGAGTTTGTCCTGAAAAGGAAGCCTTGTACTTCATTGCATCTGGAAAAGATAAAGACACTTTTCAGAAGACTTTCATCAACAAGGAGAAAGGTATGTTACTTGATTAGAATGTAAGATTCTCTGTTCAAATATGTATGAAGGTACAAGGGTTCATACAACTTTCTACAATCCAGTTGCTTTGCTTATAATAAATAAGTATTTGAACAGTCTGGCATAGCATTATATGTATAACTATTGTGAAATAAGTAGAAAAAAATAAATAAAATAAAAAGTAGTAGTTTAACCTTTTGGTGACTTTTCAACCTTTTTGTATTTGTAAAAACACCTCATTGCTTTCATGTGTTCTATTTAGCTGTGGGCTAAACTAGGTTAGCTGTTTCCCACTGCTTCAAATCTCCATGTTAAACTCAGATTACTGGCATGATGTCCCCAATTTAAGTAGTAGTAGTAGTAGATATCTGAAAAGCAAACTTGATTGTCTTCTATTTTAAAAGATGAATGCTCACTGCCATTATACATAGTTATTTGTAATTATATAGATTGTACAATACAGTATTGTTTTCTAATCAAGGAATTTTTTGATGACAGCTATCAAACTTGTATCATACTTAAACAATACAATTTACAAATATATAATTAATTAATCTCTATTTATAATCTTTTATCAGGTTATGGAGTTATTGCCACTCAAGACATTGAGCCTGGAGAATTCTTGCTTGAGTATGTTGGAAGACACATCACTGGCTTGGAAGGAGAGACTCTGTTCAAAGAGTACTCAGATGCCCATGCAGCATTTCTGTATTTCTACCCCTTTGCCGGAAAGACTTTCTGGTAAGAAATGAAATGATCAGTTCTTACTATAGATAATTAAACTATTTTACTATTATATTAATAATCTTCAAACAATGTATTTCATTATTCAGTGTCGATGGGACTGGGGAAACAGCAAGACTGGGGAGATTCATCAATGACAACCACATCAAGCCAAATAGCAAAATTAGAATAGTAAGTAATACACTTGAAACATTATTTTATTGTTTTAAATATTCTGTGTATAAGTTTACTACTACACATCATATTATTTTACATTAACATTATATGACTCAAAGGAGGAACTGCTCCAGATGTGCTTGTGATTCACTGTGGGGGCAATGACCTTGGAAGTGTGAAAAGTGTGACGCTTCTTCGAGCAATGAAAAGGGACCTGCATGGCCTCCACAAACAGTTTCCGCAGATGAAGATCATGCTTTCTTCCATTAACCAGAGGCGACAATGGAGGCATGCCCTAACAGCAAAGATGGACAAAGTGCGGAAATTCATCAACAATGTGATGGCTACATTTGTTTTGGAGGTTAATGGGAATACTGTTCAACATCCAAACATAGTGTTTGACAAACCTGAGCTATTTTTAAGAGACAATGTTCATTTAAGCCAAAAAGGAAGCGAAATATTTTTCAACGATATTGCTCAGGGTCTTAAAGACTATTTCATGTCAGGTTGATGCTGGATTTAAATCTCACACCAAGACCACCATGATATATATTCCAGTTGAAACATCTTAATCTCAAGCTACTGTACCATAAATGTATTATGAAAAACATTTTTGAAAAGATATCTTGTATTATAGATTGTATGACAATACTGTGAAAACATTAAACATGGGTCTAAAACTGATATTCAGTATTTGTTTTGTTTTTGAGCAGACATACACATTAATCTGTGCATTTTGTATTTGGTAAATGTTTTTTTTTCAATATTTTCACTGATCCTTAAATGTAAAGTTATTAGGGACATTTGATCTGAATTTTCCTTCTCGCCAAATAGCATGGCCTGAGTTTCAAAACCCCACAATTTATCACTGTTTTATCAATCCGCAATCACTTTTTCCTGTGCAAGTTGCACACCTTTAATGGGGTTTCATTTCAAGACTTAAAAATGTCCTCTACATTGTATAATTGAAATGACCAGCATCAACGTGCTCGTCACATCCTAAATTGAGGGTAAAATTCTGTGACAGCCTGTGACATTAGTACATATGATATACATATACAATTCCCTGCCTTCAATACTATCATTATGGACAGTGACATATTTGTTCTCCATTTTCAGTTAATGTTCTCAGTTTTCTGTCAAAACTAAAACGCTTGGGAGCGTGAGCTTGGGGTACATTTGACAGATCAATGATGCAATAAGGCTGTGCAAATAAGGTCAATTCCATATTTGTACATGCTTTCCTTGTTAGGATCCATCAATTCATTATGTTGTTAAATACATTGTTTCCTAAATGGCTGGATATTTTAGGGAGCTACTGTAGGCTTAAAATAAAGTCACTAAATGAACCAGAAATCCAAGTAAGTTTAGCTTAAACATGTTGGCGCATACAACTGTTACAATACCATGTTTAATGAATCTACTATATTTATGTTAGCAAGGAGATGTATTCAGCCTCTGGGAGAGACACAGCAATGCAGTTTCATAACAGTTCAACTCACAGTGTTGCTGTAGAAAAGGTGTGAAGTGCCTACTTTGAATAGAGACAATGCAGGGCGGGAGAGGGGGTTGAAGGGCTGCTGCCAAGGGCATGGTTTGGCAGGTTTGTACAGGAATGTGGGGACAGGAGGGTGAGAGGTTTTTTATTGTCCCAGACTACATCAATTCTGGACTGACTTTTTATGATTTTGACAAAGGTTCTTGGAGACTAAATAAAGATGGAGCCCTTCATTGAAATATTTTTGACCCCATCAGAACAACACCACATTTACTCTTTGCAAACAGAAATACTAACTTTCACTTCCCCTCTGGCAAGACGTCATATTTTACTTATGTGGAAATCTCCTAAAACCCCAACTATTTCTATCCGGCTTAAGGACGTAATGTTTATCCTTAAATTAGAAATCATAAACCTAACAGTGAAAGGCTGTTCCAACAAATTCTCTTTAATACAATACATCTTTAAATTCTGTCTGTGGTCAGATTAAAGCTGCAGTGTGTAACTTTGTGTGTGTCAGAGAAGTGAAACATTTTCTAAGGTATATTCTCAGAACTGAATAAAACATGTTCTTCGCAGGAAAATGTTATCCCTGGAACAGTGTTTGAAGTTAGTAAGCTTCCTGAAAAGTTATTGTTTCATTTTGTTTTTTACAGCAGCAGGGCCCATAGTTTGGTTTACAAACATATTCTAGTCTCAATGTTTGGTTCCAGGTTCCTCTAAATATAGTTTAGTTTTGATTTATGATGATATAATCATTCAAAACTAAGAATCGCATGTAGAGAAAATGTGTTTAGTAAACTTACTCTGTGAATATAAACAAATCCCTCTCCACTGAAACTGCATAGTGAGGGGGGGGGGGCACTTGTAATTTGTTGTTTTCATTTCTAGTTGATTATATTGAAGGTAAGGTTCTACAGAACAGTGTTGGTTCCAGTGTCAAGAAACCAGACCAAAAATGTTTTTTGTGTGTGAGAATGACGACTTCATGATTTTGAGTGTGGCCAGTTGGATCTGTGATCTATGCACATTTCATACAATGTATGTGTAATACCATGTGCAAATTGTTTTAAGCTATGCAACTTTATTGCTTAGAAATAGCTTTTTAGGAAGAGTTTTTAATGACTAGCATCAATGTGCTCCACACATCCTAACATTTCAGTTTAATTGTGGTGAGCACTTTCTCTGAGAAGTGAGGGCTGTCCCACTGTCAAATCAAAGTCCACTAAGGGCTCTTTTTGCACCCTTCATTAACACTTTCTGCAAGTCACCATATTTGCAGACTTTGGATAAGGAAATTACCTGCAGTAGCGCAGTGACCTTAAAAAGGAGGGAAACTCCTTCTTCAACGCATTTCCTCACAAGTCTGGCATAATACCCCCCGCTTGGCTCTACAGTATGACTTCAAAAGGTTTCTCTTTAATTAAGATACTGTTTGCAGTTTATAATGTGACCAGGCATGGCATGTAGGCGTAGGTGGTTAAGGCATCTATACTTGTTTTTATTTAAGTGGTACATATTATAGCCTGCCCTGTCCAGATACATTCCATAATACCTTTTTCATTTACCTGAAATAATTTTATAGGCCTGGAATAGTATGTGAAATAATCATGATCTTGAAAGGAATCCAGTTGTGATCTTGCAAATATGAGATCCCCTGTCGCTATAAAAACGTCTAGTCTGACCAAAATATCAGAAACTTGTGACAGGTGTCTTTAGATTTAGAATGGATTACTTGACGATTAAGTGCAATCCACTCGCTAAGGCAATATCCTGCAACACGTTCACATCAGGCAGTCAATCTCTAAAGAGCCTAAGCAGGGAAGAATAGCCTGCAGTTAATGTAAAAAGATAAATTCACAAGCCAACAATAAAGTTTGTGATTTTTTTTGTATATATTCTCCGGTAAGTACTTTTATTTATCTTTTTTTTTTTAACTAGAATTCATTTAGGCTTTTTTTTTTAAATCGCATTTTGCTTTGGTAAAGTTAACACTCCATGCCAAACAAGCCCCTTTATATGTAATAGAAATTGCATCTCACAGGTAAAGGTGAAGTGCCATTGGGGCTTGAGGCTCAATGGATTTGGCCTGAGTGACTCAGAGCAGGCAAGGGGAGTTTCTATCTGCTTGTCATTTTGTGACAGTCTGTGTCACTCTCTGATCGTATGCAGTGTGGGGGATGGGTACCTGTGTCTGACGATGGTCGTTAGGCAGTCAACAACAACAGCTAACTTCAATAGCCAAGATTCACAGTGACTGTGATATATGTCATTCTCCTTCTGCTGTGTTGGAGAAGATACTTAAATACAAATTCAATTTAAAATAGGTTGAGTACAATCAACATTTTACTTTAGTTGGAAATCAAATCCTTTAATACAATCAACTCAGAAAAAGTCACTTAACAAGGTATTAAACTTTAAGAAATCTAAAATAATAGGTTGCATCCAATCCAAACATAAATGTTGGCTTAACTACCTTTCTCTGTGATTGTGAAATAAACAAAATAAATATAGATTGAAGACACGAGTACACTGTCAAATTGATTGAAAACCTCTTCTTATAAAGATTAATAAAGGGAATTTTGAAAATAAAGAAATAATCCAGTTTGGTTTATTCCTTTTAAATTCATCCACGATGGAGTGTGAAAGTCGCACCATCCCAACCAACAGTGGACTCCAGTCATTAGATACAGTGGAAGTGTGGACCTTTCTCTGACCCTGTTTCCACCTGGCATTAACATGTGGTTTTTGTGATCCGATCACATGAATACAGCTCTAACTACAGGTGAGAACACTCTCAAGACGCATTGAGATCGGATCACAAAAACCACATTCGGAGGTGGTTTGTGACCACTTGTGACCACTTGTGTCCACATTCATTTGGTAGTGGAAACACAAATGTGGTTTGTGTCCACATTAGGGACCTCCTACTCAACTGCCTGAGTGGAAATACGTAGAAAAAAAAGGTTTTAGTGTGCGCCCAGTTAAAAGTATTGCAAATGACAAGCTATCTGTCCTCTATTTTCATTTCACCGAGTAAAACTGTGATAACACGGAAGTCGCTGATGCTTCAAAATAAAGGTCAACTCGCGCTTGGCTAGTAACAGGCTTTTAATGTGAAGGTGTACAGGAAACGTTCTGTTTGCACAAGGAATAACTTAACTGTGAAAGCTATGGACTGGTTGCGGTGACAAGAGTTTAACAGAGGCAGACGTTAGAATAGCCAAACAGCGAGCACACATCTTTCACCAGCCAAAGTGGCGTAATAACTTACTCGCCTAAGAGTTTTTACTTTTCTACTTTACCTATACTATGATATTTCCTGCATTTGGCGAGTGTTAATGTAAAGGCCCTCTAAGCAGTATTGTGCATCGCTCCTCATTGTCTAAATGAGATAGACTAGCCTATCTCGTCAACCTAGACTGGTAATTATCTTCGCATGTATTGCATTTTTATAGCAAATGCGATTCAAACTGTGGCACTGTACAGCCCTGTATGTTTATTTGTTTGAACCCCACCGGTTAAAAACAGCAATGCAAACGGAAATGATGAACGTGTTGATTTAAATACAGCGCGGGTAAATGGAATCCGATCACAAGTAGACAGAGAAGTCACATTTGAAAATACAAGTGGGAACACACGGACTGAGAGCTGTCCACTTGTAACCAGATTCAAAAAGTCAGATGTTAATGCCAGGTGGAAACAGGGTCTCTGTGATTGTGAAATAAACAAAATAAATGTAGATTGAAGACACAAGAACACTGACAAATTGATTGAAAACCTCTTCTTATAAAGATTATTAAAGGGAATCTTGGGGACTGAATTACTCTAAAGGTCTAGGCCTTGTGACAGCTCCTGGCACCTGGCTTCCAGGAGCTAATTGTTAATTGCATGCACCCCTGCTTGCTGATCTCGTCAGCTATATAAGCTGGAGTTATCAGCCACATGGGTCTCTCCCTGGCCTGCTGGTTGGTTTGGTTTGCTTAGCTTTGGATTTGATTTGCTTTGCTTAGTTAGTTTTGCTTTACACATACACTACATGCTTCACCCACACAGACACCGCACCCATTACTGATTACTGATATTCAGGCACCATTTAGTAGGTTACTTTATACTTTGTTCCAATAAAGTATTATTTGGTTAAACTAATTATCTTGTGTGGTTTCCTCCTTGTCCTTCCCTGGAGCCGGGGTGTGACATGGGGGCTCGTCAATAAGTGGTTGGATTAAGTAGTTGAACAGGTTGGAGGAATATCACATAGGACAGGTTAGTAGTTGGTTTGGGAGCAGGTTCCTTTCATAGTGGGTAGTCGGCTGAGGCTAGGCTAACAGGGTTGATTGGCTGGTGAGCACATGTCTGGATTTGAACTTTCCCTGGTAGGCTTCAGTTGCGTTGCCCCTTTGGGTTGCGTGAATTTTTTTTCTTTCGTTGTTTTTTCCTTTTGGTAGTGCTGTGGGGCGTGGCTAGTGTCAATTGTTCAATGTCAATTGTCTCGGGGGCACATCCGAAGGATCTTGGGGGTTGTCTGCTTGCAGGTCGCCTTTCAAACCGGCTGGTTTACAGTGCATAAATACCCACCGCAAGCTGCATGAACACTAGGGTCAAGATTATTCAGGTTTGGATAGGCAGTTAGGGGGGAAGTTCTAATTCTATTTGCATCCCAGTGATCAAAGCTGTTTTGGCATGGCTTCTTTAGTAGAAGCGTTTATTCAGTCTCCTTCTGAAACCTTGCTGGACAGCTGTACAAAGGACCAACTGTTGAAAATTGCTGATCATTTCAAAGTTGAAATTGCAGTTACACGTCTGAAGGACACAATCAAACGTATCCTGAAGGCGACTTTGATGGAAGAAGGGGTTTTGGCTTCTGATGAAGGTAAGGGTTTACCAAGTACGGTGGTTTCACCAGGGGGAGTCTCACCTTTGAGCAACAAAAGGAACTGATGTTAATACAAATGGAACATGACAAAATAAAGGTAGATGAAGAGTTGGCGCTTGAAGCAATGAAACAAAAAACAGAGCAGGCAAAACTGGACATTGAACAATACAAACTAGATCTAGTTAGAGAAGGTAAGATGGCAGGAACTGATATAACTAGGTCTGCTGGTTCATCTAGAGTGGATTGTACTAAGAATCTCAGATTGCTGCCTAAATTTGATGAGGAAGACCCAGATACGTTTTTTTCCTTGTTTGAGCGTCTCGCTGATTCACAGGAGTGGCCTGATAGTGAACGTACGTTGTTACTTCAATGCGTGTTTAGAGGTAAAGCCCAAAAGGCATATGCAGCTTTAACAGCAGAACAGTGCAAAGAGTATAAAATGGTTAAAGAAGCCGTGTTGAAAGCTTATGAATTAGTTCCTGAAGCCTACAGGCAGCTCTTCAGAAAATGGAAAAAAGGGGAAAAGCAAACGCATGTGGATTTTGAAAGGGAGCTGGATATACATTTTGATCGGTGGTGTTCTGCGTCCAGCGTTGGGTCATTTGAAGAACTGCGTAACCTTGTTGTGCTGGAACAATTTAAGCAGTCGTTGCCTAACCACATATCTACTTATATCAATGAGAGAAAAGTTAAAACTCCAAAAGAAGCCGCTGTACTTGCGGACGAATATGGTTTAACACACAAACGTGTCTTTGGGGAGCAAGGTCCACAACGGTTTGGATTCAAAGACAGCGGGGAGAAAGGTGAATCGGATTTCAGTTGGGGTTCTTCAAAGGGAGAGCTAGGCAGAGCTGGGAACAATGATCCTAATTCAACTTGTAATTATTGTCAGCGACAAGGGCACTGGAAAAAGGAGTGCCCCTTGCTAAAATCAAAAAAGGGTTTTAGTACAGGGCCTGTCCAATCTGTGGGGTTAGCTGTTCCGCTTAGTAGCTCAGAGCTAAGTACTGACAAAATTGTCCCTCCTTTTCAGATGCGACCCAGAGTGTTGAGTGCAGCTGATATTGCTTTAAGGTATGCTCCATTTATATCAGAGGGTTTTGTATCCTTAACTGACCATAGTAAGAAGGTGCCTGTCAAAGTTTTTAGAGATTCTGGGGCTCTACAAAGCTTTATTAGGGAGTCAGCCTTACGTTTTTCACCAGCCTCTGACACAGGAAGGTGTGTTCGAATCAGAGGAATGGATTTAAACACCATTGTTGTGCCTGTCCATACAGTGCATTTGTCTTGTGGCATGATACAGGGGGATGTAGAGGTGGGTGTGCGTCCAGATTTGTCAATGAAAGGGGTTGATATTATTCTGGGCAATGATTTGGCAGGAGCATGTATGTGGCCTGATGCGTCCACCTCTGATGGGTTGTGTGTAGTGTCTCCTGCTAAAGCGAGGTCTAAGGTCCCTGAGCAGTCGGTGGGTGCAGTGTCCCGTTCTCTTAGTGTGCTGCCAAGAGTTGACATACAGATATCTGATCTTGGGTCTGTTTCTCATGCAGAATTTGTGAGGGACCAGAAAGAGGATCTCTCGTTAAGAGAGCTGTTTGAGCAGGCCGGGCACTCTATTAATGGGGGAAACAACTCGAGAGGTTATTTTCTCCATCAGGGCCTGCTGATGAGGAGGTGGGTCCTTCATGGGAGAAATTTGGCTGGGGGATCAGTGGGGAAGATTGTGCTTCCTGTGAAATATAGACAGCCGGTAATCACAGTGGCGCATGTAGCTGGTCAAGGGGGATTGAGGGGAACATATGGGCGGGTCCTTCAGGACTTTTTCTGGCCTGGTATGAAACGGGATATTCAACAGATCAGAGGCCAGAATAATGTAGCTGCTGATGCTCTTTCCCGGGCGCCATCGCCTTAGCTATACCCTCCCGCTTAACATTCGTCCTCGTGCTGTAGGGTCTTAGTTGCTGGGTCTCGGGGATGCCGGAAAATAAAATGTTAAGGAAAAGAGAGATATCTGGTCAACGTGTCAGTTGTTTGTCATGTTTGTATGTTCCACGTATCTAACTGTGTTTGTTTTGCAGGTTAAGTGTTGAACCCTGTTTCTATGGAGGGGGGTGTGACAGCTCCTGGCACCTGGCTTCCAGGAGCTAATTGTTAATTGCATGCACCCCTGCTTGCTGATCTCGTCAGCTATATAAGCTGGAGTTATCAGCCACATGGGTCTCTCCCTGGCCTGCTGGTTGGTTTGGTTTGCTTAGCTTTGGATTTGATTTGCTTTGCTTAGTTAGTTTTGCTTTACACATACACTACATGCTTCACCCACACAGACACCGCACCCATTACTGATTACTGATATTCATGCACCATTTAGTAGGTTACTTTATACTTTGTTCCAATAAAGTATTATTTGGTTAAACTAATTATCTTGTGTGGTTTCCTCCTTGTCCTTCCCTGGAGCCGGGGTGTGACAGCCTCTAAAATGTTCTGATTGTAAAATGATAGTCTGATGATCAATCTGTTTTTGCAATTAATTAAGATACAAATAATGTATCTTTCTCTTTTAATCTGTCACCCATAGTCTGACAGGAGAGAGTTGACAGAGAACCAAATTGGCAGCTGAACTGTCTTCACATACTGCAGGCTTTGGGTAGCTGTTCAGCCAGGTCTGAGATGGTCCAGAGACAATCTCCTTAACTCTTTGTTACCTTTGGAGAATGTAGTACTGCAGATAGGGTCAATTAGTATGACACACATAAGATATTTTAGACCACATTGACATTATTATTTTCCCCTTAAGAATTATCCAGTTTGGCTTTTTCCTTTTAAATTCATCCACGATGGAGTGTGAAAGTCGCACCATACCAACCAACAGTGCACTCCAGTCATTAGATACAGTGGAAGTGTGGACCTTTCTCTGTGATTGTGAAATAAACAAAATAAATATAGATTGAAGACACAAGTACACTGTCAAATTGATTGAAAATCTCTTCTTATGAAGATTAATAAAGGGAATTTTGAAAATAAAGAAATAATCCAGTTTGGTTTATTCCTTTTAAATTCATCCACGATGGAGTGTGAAAGTCGCACCATACCAACCAACAGTGCACTCCAGTCATTAGATACAGTGGAAGTGTGGACCTTTCTCTGTGATTGTGAAATAAACAAAATAAATGTAGATTGAAGACACAAGAACACTGACAAATTGATTGAAAACCTCTTCTTATAAAGATTATTAAAGGGAATCTTGAGGGACTGAATTACTCTAAAGGTCTAGGCCTCTAAAATGTTCTGATTGTAAAATGATAGTCTGATGATCAATCTGTTTTTGCAATTAATTAAAATACAAAGAACGTATCTTTCTCTTTTAATTTGTCACCCATAGTCTGACAGGAGAGAGTTGACAGAGAACCAAATTGGCAGCTGAACTGTCTTCACATACTGCAGGCTTTGGGTAGCTGTTCAGCCAGGTCTGAGATGGTCCAGAGACAATCTCCTTAACTCTTTGTTACATTTGGAGAATGTAGTACTGCAGCTAGGGTCAATTAGTATGACACACATAAGACATTTTAGACCACATTGACATTATTATTTTCCCCTTAAGAATTATCCAGTTTGGCTTATTCCTTTTAAATTCATCCACGATGGAGTGTGAAAGTCGCACCATACCAACCAACAGTGCACTCCAGTCATTAGATACAGTGGAAGTGTGGACCTTTCTCTGTGATTGTGAAATAAACAAAATAAATATAGATTGAAGACACAAGTACACTGTCAAATTGATTGAAAACCTCTTCTTATAAAGATTAAAAAGGGAATTTTGAAAATAAAGAAATAATCCAGTTTGGTTTATTCCTTTTAAATTCATCCACGATGGAGTGTGAAAGTCGCACCATACCAACCAACAGTGCACTCCAGTCATTAGATACAGTGGAAGTGTGGACCTTTCTCTGTGATTGTGAAATAAACAAAATAAATATAGATTGAAGACACGAGTACACTGTCAAATTGATTGAAAACCTCTTCTTATAAAGATTAATAAAGGGAATTTTGAAGATAAAGAAATAATCCAGTTTGGTTTATTCCTTTTAAATTCATCCACGATGGAGTGTGAAAGTCGCACCATACCAACCAACAGTGCACTCCA
>CM047507.1:29603329-29608329 GCA_026122265.1 Ammodytes dubius | reverse complement strand
TCTTTCCCTCTCTCTCTCCATTTCTCTCTTTCTCTCCTTTTCTTTCTCCGTCTGTCTCTCTTTCTCCATTTCTCTCTTTCTCTCTGTCTGCCTGTCTCTCCCTCCCTCTCTCTAACCATCCCCCTCTTTCTATATCTCTCTCTTTTTCTCTCCCTCTATCTCATTCTTCTGTCTCTCCATCCATCCCCCTCTTTCTCTCCCCTGTCTCTCTTTCTCCATTCTTTTTTCTCTCTCCCTTCTTCTCTCTCTTTCTCCCCCTCTCTTACTATCTCTAGTTATCTCTCACCCCCTCTCTCTATCCATCCCCCTCTCTTTCTCTCCCTAACACACACACACACACACACACACACACACCACACACACACACACACACACACACACACACACACACACACACACACACACACACACACACACACACACACACACACACACACACACACACACACACACACACACACACACACACACACACACACACACTCAGTATAAATCAGCGGGTCCTTTAGGTTTCACGGTGATGAGCCTTGCTGACGGTGGATATCTTCTCGCCCGCTATTATTTCTTTGTCTCCCCCAATTACAGAGGCCAGCACAACACACACACACACACACACACACACCACACACACACACAACACACACACACACACACACACACACACACACACACACACACACACACACACACACACACACACACACACACACACACACACCACACACACACACACACACACACACACACACACACACACACACACACACACACACACACACACACACACACACACACACACACACACACACAACACACACACACACACACGGACAATTTTGCTATTATAACACATTATTATTATTATTATAAATTATGTCAGAGGACATAATAATATCATAACTGAGATATCTAGACATCTAACATCCTTGTAGCAAATAATCTGAAGGTTATAACAGAAGGATTTGTTCATATGTTGGTCATGGTCTGGTGTATGATACATTTCCTCCTTAAAAACATAAAGAAAATGTTTTCTTAAGTTTTATTTAAAAAATGTATCCTAGGTAGGATGTATCCATATCTGTTCTGTAAAAACTTTGGACACCAATACAGCTCTGGAAAAAATGAAGAGACCACTCCAAATGTTCAGTGTCTCTCGTTTAACTATTTATAGGCATATGTTTGAGTAGAATGAACATTTTGGTTTTATAATATAAACTACTGACAACATTTCTACCAAATTCACAATACATTTTTTGTCATTAAAGAGCATTTCCATTAAGTTATGTAGAGATGAAGATTGAAGACAAATCCAGACTGGTCTCTTAATTTTTTTTTTTGCGGAGCTGTAGATATGACAACGTTTTGAACCCTGAGAGAGAGACACACGCACGCACACAGACACATACACACACACAACACGCACACACACACGCACGGACGGACGGACGGACACACACACAGAGACACATGCACACAGAGAGAGAGAGAGAGAGAGAGAGAGAGAGAGAGAGAACACACACACACACACAGAGAGAGAGAGAGAGAGAGAGAGACACACACAACACACACACACACACACACACACACACACACACACAACACACACACACACACACACACACACACACACACACACACACACACACACACACACACACACACACACACAACACACACACAGACACACACACACACACACACACACACACACACACACACACACACACACACACACACACACACACACTCCTTGGCCTGTCCTCTGCGCTACATGTGGCCCGGCTGCCGACTGCGTCTGTGACAAGCCAAGCTGTCCGCTGACCACTTCATTTCTGATGTTGGCAGCCGAGGCCCGACTTATGGCCACCAATATGTGTGTGTGTGTGTGTGTGTGTGTCTCTCTCTCTCTCTCTCTCTCTCTCTGTCTCTCTCTCTCTCTCTCTCTCTCTCTCTCTCTCTCTCTGTGTGTGTGTGTGTGTGTGTGTCTCTCTCTCTCTCTCTCTCTCTCTCTCTCTCTCTCTCTCTCTCTCTCTCTCTCTCTCTGTGTGTGTGTGTGTGTGTGTGTGTGGACACGTTTGTACAGCTATACTTATACTAGGCCCATTCATTGACATAATGCATTCCCTAACCCCCTTACCCTTACCATCAAAACTAAATACCCAATTCATACTTGAACCTTAAAAGCTAGTTTTAGCAAGTACACGCACACGCACACACACGCACACACACACACACACACACACACACACACACACACACACACACACACACACACACACACACACACACACACACACACACACACACACAACACACACACACACACACACACACACACACACACACACACACACACACACACACAACCCCAAACACAGGCTGCTTGATGAGTGTTTGCTTGCCTTCATCTTTGCTTACCCTCCATCTTTGTATCTGTTTATTTTTCATTTCATTTTGTTCTAGTTTACATAGATATAGTATTCTAGATATTTGTATTGCTGTCTGTCTGGGCTGCTCACTGCATTTCATGTGTTGTACTCTGTTGACTGTGTATTGACAATAAAGTGAATCTAATCTATCATAATTACATCTTTGTTTTGGAAGCATTTCTATGTATTTTTAAGATTGTGTTTTTTATAACTTTCGTCCACTCTCACTTTCTTTGGGATTGCACTTCTGTACTTTTACCTCATGTAGATGCACCGACAGTGTGGTTGTAATTACTCAGAATTCCTCATGAGGGGACAGAAGCTACGCAATACAGCTTTAATATTTAGGCAGTTATCATTATACTAAAGGCACATTTGAAATTAATTAATTTTTTATTTTTTTTTTTTTTGTGGGACATTTTTATGCTTTATTGATAGTGTAGAGACAGAGTTGAAATGGAGCAGAGAGGGGAGTGACATGCAGAGAACGACCGCGCGGCTGGAATCGAACCCGGGTCCACTGCTGGCCGAGGCCCATGGGGGGGGGGGACGTCCTACCAAACTGAGCTAAGGGCACCCCCTGAAATTCCTATTAGAATTGATGTGAAAATGTGCTAAACTTTAGATGGTAATACAGCAAATGAAAGGGGCAGAAAGTGTGATTGTTAAGGATTTTATATAATTCTTTTGCACTTTATTTATAAGTTTTATTAACCGCGATCACTCTGATACATTGGGATCTTATTACAACACATTATCCCACACCATTTGTAAAAGGAGAGATGTAGAATTCTTTATATATATTATATTTCAATCATTTGCCCTTAACTTCTAAATTGTCTGAGCCATTTGTGGAATAATGAGGAATCAGGTTATGGACACACACACACACACACACACACACACGGACGGACGGACACACTCACACACACACACACACACACACACACACACACACACACACACACCACACACAGAGACACATGCACGGACGGACGGATGGACACACACACACAGACACATGGACGCACGGACGGACACACACACACACACACACACACACACACACACACACACACACACACACACACACACACACACACACACACACACACACACACACACACACACACACACACACACACACACACACACACACACACACACACACACACACACAGACACACACACACACACACTCCTTGGCCTGTCCTCTGCGCTACATGTGCCTCGGCTGCCGACTTTTTTTCCCCTGACACACTTCATTTCTGATGTTGGCAGCCGAGGCCCGACTTATGGCCACCAATATGTGTGTGTGTGTGTGTGTGTGTGTCTCTCTCTCTCTCTCTCTCTCTCTCTTCTGCTCTCTCTCTCTCTCTCTCTCTCTCTCTCTCTCTGTGTGTGTGTGTGTGTGTGTGTCTCTCTCTCTCTCTCTCTCTCTCTCTCTCTCTCTCTCTCTCTCTCTCTCTCTCTCTGTGTGTGTGTGTGTGTGTGTGTGTGGAACACGTTTGTACAGCTATACTTATACTAGGCCCATTCATTGACATAATGCATTCCCTAACCCCCTTACCCTTACCATCAAAACTAAATACCCAATTCATACTTGAACCTTAAAAGCTAGTTTTAGCAAGTACACGCACACGCACACACACGCACACACCCCACACACACACACACACACACACACACACACACACACACACACACACACACACACAACACACACACACACACACACACACACACACACACACACACACACACACACACACACACACACACACACACACACACACAACACACACCCCAAACACAGGCTGCTTGATGAGTGTTTGCTTGCCTTCATCTTTGCTTACCCTCCATCTTTGTATCTGTTTATTTTTCATTTCATTTTGTTCTAGTTTACATAGATATAGTATTCTAGATATTTGTATTGCTGTCTGTCTGGGCTGCTCACTGCATTTCATGTGTTGTACTCTGTTGACTGTGTATTGACAATAAAGTGAATCTAATCTATCATAATTACATCTTTGTTTTGGAAGCATTTCTATGTATTTTTAAGATTGTGTTTTTTATAACTTTCGTCCACTCTCACTTTCTTTGGGATTGCACTTCTGTACTTTTACCTCATGTAGATGCACCGACAGTGTGGTTGTAATTACTCAGAATTCCTCATGAGGGGACAGAAGCTACGCAATACAGCTTTAATATTTAGGCAGTTATCATTATACTAAAGGCACATTTGAAATTAATTAATTTTTATTTTTTTTTTTTTTGTGGGACATTTTTATGCTTTATTGATAGTGTAGAGACAGAGTTGAAATGGAGCAGAGAGGGGAGTGACATGCAGAGAACGACCGCGGGCTGGAATCGAACCCGGGTCCACTGCTGGCCGAGGCCCATGGGGGGGGGGGGACGTCCTACCAAACTGAGCTAAGGGCACCCCCTGAAATTCCTATTAGAATTGATGTGAAAATGTGCTAAACTTTAGATGGTAATACAGCAAATGAAAGGGGCAGAAAGTGTGATTGTTAAGGATTTTATATAATTCTTTTGCACTTTATTTTATAG
>CM047507.1:29585829-29593329 GCA_026122265.1 Ammodytes dubius | reverse complement strand
TTGATTTTGAAAAGCATTCAGTAGAAAGTGAATCATTTAGAGAAAGTTCTCTAATATGGAAAAACAATATGAAATATATGGTGACGTCATCCTAGTAGGTCACGTGGTAGCCGGGGGCGCGAGGCTTCACTTATCCTCTGGAACAGACGAACGGCAAACGTGCACGACAGTTGAGATCATTCCAATCAAAGCGGGCTGAAGACAGAAACAAATCAATAATTAAAAACAGATTAAAAGTTTCCACAGTTTATCAATTTCCTTTAATTAAAGCTGTACTGCGTAACTATGTGATGGGAAGTTGAATTGTCACCTACAAATCTTTTTCTTATGAAACTGTAGCGGTAGGGAATACTATATATATATATATATATATATATATATATATATATATTATATATATATATATATATATATATATATATATATATTCAGGAATATTATACAGGTACATTGCCAACCAATACAAACATTAACACTAGTGCTGTCAATAGGTTGAAAAAAAATTCACAAATTAATCTCATTATTAATCTCGATTAATTGATCGATAAATTAATCGAGATTAATCTAATTTTTCTATTTAAGACCGAATATTGTAACAGGTATTTACTTGAGTTAAACCATGGAATTAATGCAGAAGTAGGACTGGGCGATATGGGCTAAAATACGCTTTAGTAATATCAGAAATAAAACACATTACTGTAGCACATATTTTTTAAGATACTAAAGAGAAAAATCTCGGAGGAAGAAAATAAATAATGTGTGTACCTCCAACAACCACACAGTCCTCTGCTCTTCTGTTGTCAGGCTGCCTAGGAGCCCAGGCTGTGAAGTCCACTTTGGATCTGTCAGTCCACTGCCATGTCCCCTCCTGGAAGAGAAAACTGATTAATTTAATGTTTTTTAAAGATAATTCTTTGGCATTTTCAAGTTTTATTAGACAGTACAGAGTTGAAATGGGGAGACAGACAGACAGAGAGAGAGGGGGGATGACCTGCAGTAAAGGTCCACGGGTCGGATTTGAACCCGCGACCACTGCAACAAAGGCCGGAGTTAATATGGTACGCACTCTATCCACTACGCCACCGGAGCGCCCCCAGAAAATTGATTTCCGAACAATCTATCTATCTATCTATAAAGCAAGAAACGTCTGTCTGTGTGTCTGTGTGTCTGTGTGTCTGTCTGTGGCTCGCATATCTCTCTGAGTTTTGGTCAGATCGGCATGAGCTTCCGGATATTGCTTAAACACAGCACGAAGGTGTGCATCCTTCATCCTTCATCCTTAATTTTGAAGTTGTAGAAGTTATCATATTTATATCATGCTGGCGAATAGTAGCTTACATGCGCACAGAGCCGACTAAACCCCGCCTCCCTCTGACGAGCGGGACACACACACACACACACACACACACACACAGCAGACCGACACAGCCTTACTTCCTCAACAACTCCTCATCAACTCCTCATCTGCTCCACCTGTCCGCTTTAGTGGTAAAGACTGCGCACAGAGCCGACTAAACCCCGCCTCCCTCTGACGAGCGGGACACACACACACACACACACAGCAGACCGACACAGCCTTACTTCCTCAACAACTCCTCATCAACTCCTCATCTGCTCCACCTGTCCGCTTTAGTGGTAAAGACTGCACTTCACGCTATTTTCACTGTAATAATACAGCACGGTCTCTTCCACAAAATATCCGTTTAAAATCTAAACTGAAAGCCCGAGCGCGACCGCGCGCACACACACAAGTCCGCTCTGTCCAATATGTTTCTTTGTTTACCTGCTTCCTACGGGCACTGCACTAGTATTCCTAATCACAGATCATTGATTGGAAAGTGGATATGTGGCTATATAAAGACAGCTCTGGAAAATGTTAAGAGACCACTCCAAATGTTCAGTGTCTCTGGTTTTACTATTTATAGGCATCCGCTGCGCGTCGGACAGTTCTCGCCTCCACGGTGTCCATTAATCCATGATACATGGACACCTCGTCGGGCATTAACCCTTACATGTAGAGATGAAGATTGAAGAAATATCCAGACTGGTCTCTTAATTTTTTCCGGAGCTGTATTTTCATATTTTTGATTTCATTAATAAAATGAGGGACATGTTTAAAGATATCTCCAACTTTGTTTTGGAGGGATCAGTTGAAGTTAAAACATAAAAAAATAAATAATTAAGAGACCAGTCTGGATTTTTCTTTAATCTTCATCTCTACATTACTTAAAGCAGCTCCGAGTAACATTTACATATCTTTTAAACAGCCTCATGTTTCCTCTCATAATCATAAATTACATTTAACAGCAAACGAGACCATCAGTGCAAAGAAAGACATTTTTATATAGTTTTTTATTACTGCATTTGGTCTGGTCGCACACCCAGTCCGATTTTCGGTTCACGCATGCATGCTCTATGGTCACATATCTGTATTGGTCGCAGATTTCAGTGTGGCGCTGCAACGCGATTTGAGAAGCCTATCCCTCCAGGTGAGGGAAGGGGAGCGGGAGCCTTGTTTGAGACAGTTATTTGTCGTCATAATGACTGATAACGGGGCTGAACCATCAAAGAAAAAAAAGAAAATGCAATGAAGAAAAGCTAAAATTTCACAATTTCACGAGAGCGAATTAGACTGCAGTGTTTACTCCTAAATGAATGAGCGGTTGGTACTAAAACAAAGTTTACTTTGCCTCACCAGCATCATCAGATGACCAATATTCATCTGAAATAGTCATTATTTACAACAACATAAACACATTACCTCATCGTGATCCATACTAACTGCCGTCTCTCGTTCATTCGCTTTCTGTGAGGACACGTAATCTTTCAGCTCCGTGAGAGGTGACACGGCATCAACTCATTGCAATCAGGTGTGTGTAGCACTGACTGGCATTAGTTGATGCTCTGTCACTAACCACTCTCACGGAGCCGAAAAGAGTCCGGTGCCCTCACACTTTCAACACACGGACATGCACTATATTTCTTCCTGATCATTTGAATCTTGCACGCCCGGCACGAGCTAGAAAACAGCTTTGCGACAGCTGGCGTCGTGAAAATACTACCTCTTTTGTCCAAAGGGGCCGCCAACGTGCCATGTTACTCGTAGTGGCTTTAATGGAAATGCTCTTAATGACAAAACATGTATTGGAGTTTGGTAGAAATGTTGTCAGTAGTTTATATAATGAAACCACAATGTTAATTTTACTCAAACATATGTCTATAAATATGTGAAGTTATTGGCAATAGAGCTGACTAGACTAGAAGTAAAAAATGTCTCACCCGACGAGCATCGGTTAACCCAATCCAGGCATAGCCATTTCTGCCAACACGATTGCCAATGAGACTCCTAACAAAGTTGTTTTCCGCTGCATTGTGGATTGAGGCCAAGTTTCCGCCAATACGACGGCAGATATACTAATGGGGGAGACAGAAAAAAACAAATCATTATGCAACATCTGAAAACGTAAGCAAACTGGTCCTGTAAGGCAGTCTATTCTATACTTGATGTGTTTCCTGTTTTATTTTCTCCCCATGTCCTGTTTGGGTGTGTGTGTGTGTGTGTGGGTGTGTGTGCGTGTGCGGGGTGTGTGTGTGTGTGTGTGTGTGTGTGTGTGTGTGTGTGTGTGTGTGTGTGTGTGTGTGTGTGTGTGTGTGTGTTTGTGTGTCCTGTCAAGTTTCACTGTGTGGTAACATTCCCTGTGTTCCAAATCACATACTTTTTTCTTTTTACTACACTAAAGTACAGAAGAGTTTTAGGGCCACGGGAGAGAAAAAAAAAATCAGATAAGGAAGATTTGTTTTCATTATGTCGAGAAATGTCAAGAATAAAGTTGAAAACTCCAAAATGCTATTGGAGTTAAAACACATAATACAGAAATAATTAGAAAAGCGAATGAATAAAACATTTAAAAGCGAATGAATAGAAATAGTACATTTAAATAAAATAAAAATTACAGGTTAAGGCTAATAAAGACGTACCTCTGCAAAGCACACCCTCAGGCGACTGCGCAGAGCGACGAAACAGCGATTGCCGAAAGGAGTCCAACCACGACGACAGCCTATGATAGAGACAGAAGAATCCCAATGCAACTTTACTGTCTTGTACCTGACAACATTTCTACCAAATTCCAATACATTTGTTGTCATTAAGAGCATTTGGATGGAAGTTACCCAAAAGCTGAACTTGTGTTAAAGGCCAATGCAAGAAAAGTGAGTCTTAAACTGGTCAACTTTACAGGGATCCAGGTTCCATTCATTCACACACAGTCATACATATATTGCACAATTCTTGCACAAAGGCAACTCAAAGTGCTTTATAAGGGCATCAAATACAGACAGTAAAATGTGCGTTTAACATAGAACATGTATAAATAAGTTGAGCTACTAACTTGGGGCTTGGCGCTCGACCCTGGCGGAGCCCTGTGAATAGAACACATTCATGACATCAGCTTGGAAATGGCACTTTGTGATTTCTCATTTTAGCATCTGCAGCTCCGTAGAAAAATGAAGAGACCACTCCAAATATTCAGTGTCTCTCGTTTGACCATTTATAGGCATATGTTTGAGTAGAATGAACATCTTGTTTTTTAGCAGAATTTATTCATGACACAGGGAAGTGAAAATGTGATTAAAAAAAAGTTGTCTTGTGTCTCAGTTTACCACAGCTGTGGGGTAAACTGAGGCAGACCAGAGAGATCAAGGGGGTACACTGATCCACTTACTTTTTCCACTCTGAACCTACCATAACAACACATGTTGTAACAGTTAGAATCCTGACAGCTAGCTTGAAAACCAAATATTCCAAAACTAATGTCGGACTAGTAACAGAATCATGGGGTTTGGTCAATTAAGAAAGACATTTTCTAAACACTTGAAAGTAACTGATCAAATACACCATATAATTCATAATTCAATAATTAACATTCAAATGAAAGATAGAACCAGTTAGATTAAAACACATTCTGGGGGTCAGAACACAGGACCATCATCAATTGTTATTTGTTTGAGCCCTGGCTTCACATACACTGTAAATTTGACTTAAACTTATAATATAAATACGCGAATGTCACTAAAAAAGCAACAAACAATTTCAGCAAAAACATGAGGTTGAAAAAAGACCCAAAAGTAAAAAAAAAAAGTTTCAAAAAACCAAAAAAAGGCAAACAGTCAGTACTTGAGGTGAGTTTGCATATGTTGATTTAATATAAAAAAAAAATGCACTTACGGTTCCTGAAAGCAACATCCCGCCAGTCAGACAGAGGAGGAAGACCAAGGGGAAAGGTATCGCCATCTGTAGGAAAGCATTTAACAGGGAAATAATAGTTTAAATATGTGGTCAAGAGCGTCAAGAAAGCTGGGTTTAAAAAAAAATCAAAAAAATTGTTTATTCGACAGGGAACGTGCATATTAATAAACATTTCTCTAAATATTTCACATTTTTGTGTTTTCCCCTAACTGTATAAACATTGGGGTTCAACATTGAATACAGGCTAACCACTAGGACCAAAGATATTTTCAACTAAACAATATTATTTTTATTTATTTTATTTATTCGTGTGATGTCGCAGGTCTTCAAAATGCCTCTGTGTGTTAAATGAATACTTCACCCATACGGAACCAGCGTTCTATCATTATAAAATCACTATTATAATATAATGAATGAGGTTTTTCTTCCCTCAGTCTTCCCTCAGTCTTCCCTTGGCCCAGCTGTCCTGTTAATCCTAACCCTTACTGTGATGTCACAAGAAGGAAAATGTAGGGTTAGACAGCGATACCATAAAACACTCTTTCTGCCTTTTCTCAGGCTAAGATGATCCGATTAAATATTTTTTTGCACATTTATACTAAATAGGATCTCAGAGTTCAATACACATTCATATTCCAACCGGTGAAGTAGGCCTAACAGTCAAAATCCTTTAAAATAATTTTATATACAAAATTATTTTTAAGACAAATAGAAAGACCTAAAAAACTACTGAAATTACTTAATGATCATCGAAATATAAAAAAATAAATAAATTGAAGTTGAGTTACCTTTGCAGTGGTGCTGAAGCCTGATGCACAGAGAGTGAAGAGCAGACAGGTGTGTGTCTTGAGAAGGAATACTAGCCTGTTTATATACAGTGCAGGGCTGGGCTCACACCTGGAATGTATACGCGTGTGTGTGTGTGTGTGTGCACGTGTGTGTGTTTGTGTGCGTGTGTGTGTGTGTGTGTCTGTGTGCGTGTGTGTGTGTGTGTGTGTGTGTGTGACAACAAGGCAAGGCAAGTTTATTTATATAGCACATCTAAGACACGCCATTCAAACAATGAACTCACTTGTCTAAAAATGGTTGCTGCCAAGATTGCAGGCCTCTCTCAAACATTTTAACACAGACAGACAGACAACACACACACACACACACACACACACACACACACACACACACACACACACACACACACACACACACACACACACACACACACACACACACACACACACACACACACACACACACACACACACACACACACACACACACACACACACACACAGGTCTAGATTATGGGCCTCTACGAATAGTCAAATCTCCTAACCTTTCTGTCTCCTTTACTTAACCTTAACCCTAAACGTCATCGGGGTCAAGGTGAGATGAAAAGGTGCTTCCTTTCCAACATAGGGAGAGACAGCAGCTGTTTAAAATGATTTCGAACCCATTTTTTATCTCCAAACTGGCCTGGGAACACCTCAGGACCCCCCAGTTAGATCTGGTTACTGTGGAAAGGGAAAGGGAAGGTTGGGGTCCCCTGCTCAAGCTTCTGGTCCCTGCAGCCTGACCCTGGATAAGCGTTTTTTTTTATTTATACTCGAGATATCAATTGAGGGGTGTGTGTGTGTGTGTGTGCGTGCGTGTGTGTGTGTGTGTGTGTGTTTTGCGAGACCCTCATTTGCAATGTTGTCGAGAAACAAAAACAACAATACATACACCAATATACAATGCAAATACATCAAATACAAGCTGGTAAAGAGAGAGAATTTTAGACAGAGGTGTAGAGTGGCTGGAAGGAAAATGAAATTGGTAAATGTACAATACGGCCTGATTAAAACAATTACTGGTAGAGTTTGGTAGATTTAAGATAGTATGTTTGAATTGGTTAAGGGATAGATGTGTATGTACAGCTCTGAAAAAAAATTAAGAGACCACTCCAAATGTTCAGTGTCTCTCGTTTTACTCTTTATAGGCATATGTTTGAGTAGAATGAACATTTTGGTTTTATAATATAAACTACTGACAACATTTCTACCAAATTCACAACAAAAATATTGTCATTTAGAGCATTTTCAATAAGTTATGTAGAGATGAAGATTTAAGAAAAATCCAGACTGGTCTCTTTAATTTTTTCCAAGGCTGTATGTGTAAGTGATTGATGGTTTGAGAGCGGGTGGTGTGTGTGTCTGTGTGTGTCTGTGTGTGTGTGTGTGTGTCTGTGTGTGTGTGTGTGTGTGTGTGTGTGTGTG
>CM047507.1:29575829-29580829 GCA_026122265.1 Ammodytes dubius | reverse complement strand
ACCAATTTTCTTTCTTTTATTGAAAACCAAACTATAAACATCTGTTCAACTGAGGCTAAATTGAATGTTTTGGGAGTAGATATTTCTATGGCTTTCACTAGCCACAGTGGAGGATGGTCTCAATAACTTACTCGCCTAAGACTACATTTTCCCTGCATTTTGACGAGTGGCGAGTGTTCATTTTGAGCCCTGTGTGAAGCATGTGGGTTGAGGACACATTAAAGCATGTTACAAAGCAATACAACGCAAAGGCCTTCAGTGGGATAAAAAAAACTTTAGATTATTATCTATAATGTACAGCTCAGGAAAAAATTAAGAGACCAGTCTGGATTTTTCTTAAATCTTCATCTCTACATTACTAATTGAAAATGCTATAAATGACAAAAAAAAAATGTATTGGAATTTGGTGGAAATGTTGTCAGTAGTTTATATTATAAAACCAAAATGTTCATTCTACTCAAACATATGCCTATACATAGTCAAACAGAGAGACACTGAATATTTGGAGTGGTCTCTTAATTTTTTTACGGAGCTGCAGATGCTAAAATGAGAAACCTCAAAGTGCCATTTCCAAGCTGATGTCATGAATGTGTTCTATTCACAGGGCTCCGCCAGGGTCGAGCGCCAAGCCCCAAGTTAGTAGCTCAACTTATTTATACATGTTCTATGTTCAATTACATTTATTATGTTTTATTATCATTTAAACGCACATTTTACTGTCTGTATTTGATGCCCTTGTAATTTAAAGCACTTTGACTTGCCTTTGTGCAAGAATTGTGCAATATATGTATGACTGTGTGTGAATGAATGGAACCTGGATCCCTGTACAGTTGACCAGTTTAAACCTGCAGTGTGTAGAATTTTGGGTTTTATTTCCTAGCAGATTTTGTAGAAAGTAATTATAATATCCATAAGTACATTCAATTTAGTGCATAATAGCTGAAAATTTATTTTTGAATTATTTTTTTCCCCTTAGAAAGGGTCTCATATATGTCCATATTTCTGCATATTTTGGAACAAGGCATTAGCACCGCCATTTTGGAAGCGTCATAGTTGGAATGTCATCAGGTGCATTGTTAAGAAATTAGAATCGTTATTGTCCTTGAAGGCCACTGTAGCTTGTTATTATTCAAAAGGGGTGGGGTTACCCAGGGAGCGTTGCATTCTAGAACTTTCTAGAATTTTCAAGAACTTTCTTGATGGTGTCATATTACACACTGCACCTTTAAGACTCACTTTTTTTGCATTGGCCTTTAACACAAGTTCAGCTTTTGGGTATAACTTCTGTCTTTCATATGTTGCTAATTTTATCTGTTGTGTTTTTTAATTATTTTTATACTTAGAGATGTATTTATTATATAAACTATTATCCCAAAACACCCGGGCTAGGTTGTGACCCACAGAAAGAGATTGCGGGTACAAGCTGTTTAAATGTATTTTCTCTGGAGGGAGGGAGGGAGAGAGAGAGAGAGAGAGAGAGAGAGAGAGAGGCTACATGGCACTTTTCTCTACTTAACTTTAGAATAGAATAGAATACAGCCCCGGAATAAATTAAGAGACTAGTCTGTTTATTTCTTCAATCTTCATCTCTACATGTCTTAATGAAAATGCTCTTAATGACAAAAAATATATTGTGAATTTGGTAGAAATGTTGTCAGTAGTTTATATTTTAAAACCAAAATGTTCATTCTACTCAAACATATGCCTATAAACAGTAAAACGAGAGACACTGAACATTTGGAGTGGTCTCTTAATTGTATCCAGAGCTGTATGTTAACTGCCATTTGCACAGGTACAAGACAGTAAAGTTGCATTGGGATTATTGTGTTCTCTGTCTCTAACACAGGCTGTTCTCGTCTTTGGACTACTTTCGGTAATCGCTGTTTCTTCGCTCTGAACAGTCGCCAGACGGCGGGCATGGCAGAGGTACGTCTTTATTAGCCTTAACCTGTAATTTATATTTAAAAAAACGTCCTTATCTGATTTTTTTTTTCTCTCCTGTGGCCCTAAAACTCTTCTGTACTCTAGTATGTAGTGTAGTAAAAAGAAAGAGTATGTGATTTGGAACACAGGGAATGTTACCACACAGTGAAACTTGACAGGACACACACACACAAACACACACGCACACACACACACACACACACACGCACGCACACACACACGCACACACACACACACACACACACACACACACACACACACACACACACACACACACACACACACACACACACACACACACATACACACACACAGACACACACACACACACACACACACACACACACACACACACACAGGACATGGGGAGAAATAAAACAGGAAACACAGAGCCTGTTACACAAACTGGTTCAACGTGTTAAACAAGGCAAGGCAGGTGTATTTATATAGCACAATTCAGACACAAGGCCATTCAAAGTGCTTTACAGGGGCAAGACATATATCAAGATTAAAATACATCCAGTATAGAATAGACTGCCTTACAGTACCAGTTTGCTTACGTATCAGATGTATAATAATGGTAAATGGTAAATGGACTTGTCTTATATAGCGCTTTTCTAGCCGATTTTCTCAGCCCCAAAGCGCTTTACATTTCTTACCACATTCACCCATTCATACACACACTCATACACCGATGGCAGTAGCTACCATGCAAGGCGCTCTCTGAACCATCGGGAGCAATTTGGGGTTCAGTGTCTCTTTGCCCAGGGACACTTCGACATGTGGCGGGGAGATGGGGAATCGAACCTCCGACCCTGCACTCCAGAGGCGATCTCCGTACACACTTCGCCACTGCCGAAACAATGATTTGTTTTTTCTGTCTCCCCCATCAGCTATTCTGCCGTCATTTGGGGAAACTTGGCCTCAATCCACAATGCAGAGGAAAACAACTTTGTTAGGAATCTCATGGGCAGAAATGGCGATTCCTGGATTGGGTTATCCGATGCCGTTGAGGTGAGACATGTTTTAGTTCTAGTCTAGTCAGCTTTAGTCGCCCCATTTCAACTCTGTACTGTCTAGTAATGCTTGAAAATGCCAAAAAAATATCTTTAAAAAACATTAAATTAATCCGTTTTCTCTTCCAGGAGGGGACATGGAAGTGGGCTGACGGATCCGAAGTGGACTACACAGCCTGGGCCTCTAGACAGCCTGACAACCTGGGCAGAAAAGGACAGGACTGTGTGAAAGTTGGAGGTACACACATTATTATTATATAAGTGTATACTTCTTCCTACTCCTTTTCAGGCATATCAATTCAATATGTTATTTGTTTATTTTTTTTTTGCTGTATTTTCATGCTTTTCATTTTTTATTTTTATTTTTTTGATATGTCTGAAATAAAATTAAATAAAATTATTTATTTTCTTCCTCCGGGATTTTTTTTTTAATACCTGAAAAAATATGTGCTACAGTAATGTGTTTTATTTCTGATATTACTAAAGCATTTTAGCCCATATCGCCCAGTCCTACTTCTGCATTAATTCCATGGTTTTCTAGAAACAAGGGGTGGCACAACTTCCAAAATGCACAATTTAGGCCACTCTCCCCTATATACGTATAAAGAAGTTTTCAAACTTGTCTATAATTGTTCAGACACAATAATCAAAAAACCTTGATCATGGAAATTTTACTTTGAAAGGCAAAACACCGTTTTTTGAGCTTAAATGTGCTTATATCTTATTCCTTGTGTCTCCCTTCTTTACAGGATGAGTCAAATGGATGGTTCTTCTTAAATATGTGGTCACATTTCCAATTTCTTCCACGGTTTTCTAGAAACAAGGGGTGGCACAACTTCCAAAATGCACAACTTAGGCCACTCTCCCCTATATACGTATATATCTACACATATATAGTATTCCCTACCGCTACAGTTTTAAAAGAAAAAAGGTTTGTAGGTGAAAATGCAACTTCCCATTACATAGTTACGCAGTACAGCTTTAATGAAAGGAAATTGATAAACTGTGGAAACTTTTAACCTGTTTTTAATTATTGATTATTTTCTCTCTTCAGTCCGCCGTGAATGGAATGATCTCGGCTGTCGCAGACGTTTGCCATTCGTCTGTTCCAGAGGATAAGTGAAGCCTCGCGCCCCCGGCTACCACATGACTTTTTTTTTTTTTTTTTTTTTTCTCCATTTTAACCTGCAATTTTTATTTTATTTGCTTCTTTTATTCGCTTTTAAATGTTTTATAATGTGTTTCCATTTTAACCATGCAATTTTTATTTTATTTGCTTCTTTTATTCGCTTTTAAATTTTTTATAATGTGTTTTATGTGTTTCTAATCTTGCCCCTGTAAAGCACTTTGAGTGGCATTGTGTCTGAATTGTGCTATAGAAATAAACTTGCCTTGCCTTGCCTTACTAGGATGACGTCACCATATATCTGATATTGTTTTTCCATATTAGAGAACTTTCTCTGATTGATTCACTTTCTACTGAATGCTTTTCAAAATCAGATCCCTCTGAAATCATATAACAGACTTTATATCAGTCACAATTACTAACTTTGGGTTATATTTTTAATTGATATAATATACCCCCCCAAAAAAAATACTTATCATCAAAATATATTAGATTAAAACAATAAACATTTGCCTACTGGAACATGTTACAACAATTTGTACGTTGTCACCATATTAAAGTGGTAGCATGCACACTACTGTTATACGTATATGCACCCTAAAGTGTAAGCAGGTGGTGGTCAAGTTACAATTGTTGGGGGCGCCCTTAGCTCGGTTGGTAGGGCGTCCCCCCACATGGGCCTCGGCCAGCAGCGGACCCGGGTTCGATTCCAGCCCGCAGTCGTTCTCTGCATGTCACTCCCCTCTCTGCCCCATTTCAACTCTGTCTCTACACTATCAATAAAGCATAAAAATGCCCAAAAAAATATCTTTAAAAAAAAAAAAAGTTAGAATTGTTATTATTACATTTTCATGTAATAGTAGACTTTGTGCACATTAGCGTACACGATGTTGAATAATTTACTTTTGCATTTT
>CM047507.1:29560829-29565829 GCA_026122265.1 Ammodytes dubius | reverse complement strand
ATGCAGAAATATGGACATATATGAGACCCTTTCTAAGGGAAAATAAAATGATTCAAAACATGTTTTTCAGCTATTATGCACTAAATTAAATGTACTTATGGATATTATAATTACTTTCTACAAAATCTGATAGGAAATAAAACCCAAAATTCTACACACTGCAGGTTTAAATGTAAAATATAAATTAGAATAAACATATTAACATATGAGGGAATGCAAGCTGGAGGGTGACTTATGCATCCCGATGGGGAGGCAGACATATTGAGGGGGTGATGCTGTTACTTTAGGGTAGGATAGTAGAAATAGGAGGAGGGGAGGTGTGTGTGTGTGTGTGTGTGTGTGTTGTGTGTGTGTGTTTCTGTGTGACAGTGTCTGTGTGTGTGTGTATGAGTCCATGCGAGTGTGCGTTTATGAATGAGTGTGTATGTGTAAGTGTGTGTGATAGAGAGTGTGAGTGAGTGAGTGAGTGAGTGAGTGTGTGTGCATGCATGCTTTTTGTGTGACATGTGTGTGTGTGTGTGTGTGTGTGTGTGTTGGTTTTCAGTGTGTGTGTGTGTGTGTGTGTGTGTGTGTGTGTGTTTTAGCGGGGGTTACAGAGGGCTTGGCATATGGTCACATGAGAGGCACTATCACGAGCTGTAGGGCCAAAGCCTTATGCCCTGTGTGTGTGATACGCTGTGTGTGTGTGTGTGTGTGTGTGTGTGTGTCTGTGTGTGTGTGTCTGTGTGTGTGTGTGTGATACGCTTCGTGGCAACAAACAGACATCGCGCGTGTGTGTGTGTGTGTGTGCATATGTGTGTCAAACATGCATCGCGTGTTTTACTGAGGAATCTAGGTTGTATGTGCACGGGTGGTGGTTAGGGGTTAGGGTAAGGGGGGTTGTGTGTGTGTGTGTGTGTGTGTGTGTGTTTGTGTGTGTGAGTGAGACTGAGTGCATGTGAGTATATGTGTCTGTGTTTGTGTGTGTGTTGTATCCGTAAGTGTATGTCTGTATGAGTGTGTATATCTGTATGTGTGTGTGTGTGTGTGTGTGTCTGTGCGTGCGTTGTGTGTGAGAGTGTGAGTCTCTGCGTGTGTGTGTGTGTCTGTGTGTCCGTGTGTGTGTGTGTATGTGTATCATGTGTGTGTGTCTGTGCGATCCCTCCCTGCCTGCCTGTGTGTGCGTGTGTGTGTGTGTGTCCATGTGTGTGTGTGTGAGAGTGTTTGGGCACATGTGACGATTTACCCTGATTTGAAGAGAGACAGACACCTTTTGAGTTTTTTGGACATGCCGGGCACCCTTAGTTCCTTTGGCAGGCTGTCCCGGCCATAAGGTTGGGTGGGGCCCGCGGATAATAGCAGCAGATTGAAGCGTATAGTGGGACAGCTGGTGTGTGTGTGTGTGTGTTGTGTGTGTGTGTGTGTGTGAGAGGGTAGAGTTGGACAGCTGGCATATTTCTGCCCCAATATGTTTCTCCATGAAACAGAGTGAAGGGAAATTTCAGAAGATGCCACACACACACACACACACACACACACACACTCTCCCACACACACACACACACACACACTCAGACACACACACACACACCCTTTGCCAGAACGACACGCTCATAGGCGGCAAAATAGGGCGAAGAAGATTAAAAATAAAACGAGTTAACATCTTGCCCGTTTCACCCAACGATGCACATTTCAGCGAAGGGGGTTGAGGGTGTGTGTGTGTGTGGGAGAGTGTGTGTGTGGGAGGGTGTGTGTGTTTGTGTGTGTGTGTGTGGGTGTGTGTGTGTGTGGGAGGGTGTGTGTCTGTGTGTGGGAGGGTGTGTGTGTGTGTGTGTGTGTGTGTGTGTGTGTGGGAGGGTGTGTGTGTGTGTGTGGGAGG
This sequence comes from Ammodytes dubius, assembly GCA_026122265.1. NCBI lineage: Eukaryota > Metazoa > Chordata > Actinopteri > Uranoscopiformes > Ammodytidae > Ammodytes > Ammodytes dubius. The sequence continues at coordinate 29,563,971 of CM047507.1, read as the reverse complement.
GAGGGTGTGTGTGTGTGTGTGTGTGTGTGTGTGTGTGTGGGAGGGTGTGTGTGTGTGTGTGTGGTGGGGTGGGGGATAGTCATAGCCATTCAAAACACACCTCTTTGCTACTCTACATTTCACATAATTTATAGATAAATCTGGGGGTTAATACACAGCCTAGGCTTTGTAAACAGACATGTTGCTATAGCTACAGTGGAACCCTTTGTTTTGGGAGTGTATTACCACTGTTCTTGAGGGGATATTCACTGATTTTGACAACAGTCCCATTTTTTTTTTTTTTTTGGCATTTTCAAGCTTTATTAGACAGTACAGAGTTGAAATGGGGAGACAGAGAGAGAGAGAGGGAGAGAGAGAGGGAAGAGAGAGAGAGAGAGAGAGAGAGGGGGAATGACCTGCAGTAAAGGTCCACGGGTCGGATTTGAACCCGCGACCACTGCAACGAAGGCCGGAGCCAATCTGCTACGCGCTCTATCCACTACACCACCGGAGCGCCCCTTATCTTTTTTTTTTTTTATATATATGTTTTTGTTTGTGTTGTTGGGATATTTGTATTTCGCTTGTGTTGTTGTACAGCCCTTCAAGGCATGTTTTGTGTGTGAAATTGGTCTATAATACATTTTGATTGATTGATTCAAATTACAAAAAAACATGTGAAAAGTCACGTGTCAGCTCCTGAAGCTTGTTCACACACAGATGTTGCCGCGAGTGTTTTTAACCACTTTTCATCAACACAGACAGACAGACAGACAGACAGACAGACACATTTTCCCATCCAAGCATATTGTAAATCTAAAATGCAAATAACTGAGCCCTCTCTCTCCCTCCACCTCTCTCTCCCCCTCTCTCCCTCTCTCTCTCCCCTCTCTCTCTTTCTTCCTCCCCCCTCTCTCTCTCTCTCCTTCCCCCCCTCTCCCCCTCTCTCTCTCTCTCCCCTCCCTCTCTCCACCTCCCCTCTCTCTCCACCTCCCCTCTCTCTCTCTCTCTCTCTCCTCCCTCCCTCCACCTCCCCCCCTCTCTCTCTCCCTGCCTCCCACTCTCTCTCTCTCCCTCCCTCTCTCTCTCTCTCTCTCTCCCTCCCCCTCTCTCTCTCTCTCTCTCTCCCTCCCTCCACCTCTCTCTCTCTCTCTACCTCCCTCCCCCTCTCTCTCTCTTGGGGTGGTAGGATGGCCTAAAGGTATGGTGGCCGACCAGTAACCATAAGGTCGCTGGTTCGATCCCCGGCACCGGACAGGAAGGTGTTAGTTGTAAAACTAGCTGAGGCTGGTATTGTGTCTACGGTGCCCACCATCTCTACCATTGTGTCCTTGAGCAAGACACTTAACCCCAAAAACTGCTCCAGGGGCGCTGTACTGCAGCTGACCCTGCGCTCTGACCCCCTCCGAAGTGTGGTAACTTGAGAGGGGATATGCGAAAAGACTAATTTCAATGTGCCTTGTGCACAACTGACAAATAAAGATAACTTAACTCTCTCTCTCTCTCTCTTCCTCCCTCTCCCCCCTCTCCCCCTCCCTCCAATCACTCCTAATGAGGTTTAGAATATGTGAGTTAACGACAGTGAAGTTATTTAGTTCTGGGCGGAAAGTTAATTGGTTTTAATCACACGTCTAAATCCATCTGTTTACACACCAGACAACAAAATACTTCATCTCGAAGCCTCGTTAGAAATATTGTGACTCTGAGATGTTTTGTCTTTGAAAACTGGCTTCTTTCGGGGCAAGGCAAAGGCAAGTTTATTTCTATAGACACAAGGCCATTCAAAGTGCTTTACAGGGCAAGATTAAATGGCAGGTTTAATGGTAAAGAAAACGGCATGTTAGTTATCACTACAAAAGAAATAGCACCAACAACAATAATACAGAGTTTGTCCTTAAAGGCCTACTTCCCCGGTGGGAATATGAAGGTGTATTGAACTCTGAGATCCTATGTAGTATAAATGTACAGAAAGTTTAGAAATCGGTTCATCCTAGCCTGAGAAAAGGCAGAAAGAGTGTTTTATGGTCTCACTGTCTAACCCTACATTTTACCATGTGTGACATCACACATGGTAAAATGTTGTCAGGGTCTCAGGAAAATGACAGACAAGAACCCAAATGCAAGACATATGAACGTTTCAGGATCAGAAACACTTTTAATTGGATGCCAAAACCAGGTAGACAAATGACGCAGTAACAATACCGGAAGGAGCAGGCAAGGGGGAAGTCCAAAGTCCAGAATGCAGAGCAAAACACAAACAGGCAGGCAGGATCAATATGCAGGATAATGTCCGGAAGCTGGAGAGCTTGGTAAGGACGCTATGATAGGACATCTAACAATCTGGCAATGACTGAAGGGAATGGGGTGGAATAAATACTGAGGCTGATTGACTAATGAGGAGCAGGTGAGTGTGGGGCAGGCCAGGTGAATGTAATTTAACCAGGAGTGCAGAGCAGGAGGGAGTGGCCGGGTCTGAAGTGACATGAGTGAAAGTAAACTAGGAAAACAGACATATGAAAACAAACTATATACTGGCTGAAGTCATGACAAATGTAGGGGTTAGGATTAACAGGACAGCTGGGCCAAGGGAAGACTGAGGGAATAAAAATCTCATTCATTATATTATAATAGTGATTTTATATTGATAGAACGCCGGTTCCGTATGGGTGAAGTATTCCTTTAGTGGTAAAGAAAACGGCATGTTCGTAATCAATACAAAAGAAATAGCACCAACAACAACAGTACAATCTTCATCCATTAGCTCTCTGTATGTAATACCAAATACAATATACTGAGGCAGAGGGAATGCAACAAAAATACTTTGGTTCTGTATATATATCGGCCTATATATATATTTTTTTTTTTTCTTTGATTTTTTTTTTTGTAATTTTTATGCTTTATTGATAGTGTAGAGACAGAGTTGAAATGGGGCAGAGAGGGGAGTGACATGCAGAGAACGACCGTGGGCTGGAATCGAACCCGGGTCTGCTGCTGGCTGAGGCCCATGGGGGGGGACGCCCTTCCAACTGAGCTAAGGGCACTCCCCTAATTTATATATACATGTATATTTGTTAAGATATTGCTCAACTGTTTATTGTTTTTGCGATGGCTCTACAAAGCCTTCTGTTTGTTGATTGTCCAAGAAATTCTCTCTGATTTTAAAAAC
>CM047507.1:29548329-29555829 GCA_026122265.1 Ammodytes dubius | reverse complement strand
AAGAAAGGAAGATAAAAGTTAAGAAGATGGAGCAACACGTTGCTGTTTTGTTATTTTTTATTGTATTGTATGCCATCTCTGAAAAAAACGCAATGAATCATGGGATATGTTAGGCTGCGAAGGATACATCTGATGCAGCCTTCAAAACTGCTTCAAAACCGTGAAACGAAGGCTGCATTTCACGACCGCATATGAGGAGTCTTGCGAGGAGCCTTGCAAATGGGACAGCCTTTGCGCGCCGCTATGACGCAATCGGTCTTCAAATGCAGCCTACGAGGCCGGTTCCAAGACCGCAACCCCTGAATCAAGACACAGCCAGTGTGTGTGTAGTGCTACCTAATTGGGGATGTTAGGACACAGGCTATAATGGCAGCCATTTTGTCGAGGGGGACAGGCTTTCCAAATGTGACCTATTAGTGACCTCACCTTTACAAGTGTGTGCTCGTAAGGTCAACAGCTATATGTGTGTTGTGTGTGTGTGTGTGTGTGTGTGTGTGTGTGTGTGTCGTGTTGTGTGTGGTGTGTGTGTGTGAGTGGTGTGTGTGTGTGTGTGTGTCCCTGTCTGTCTGTTTGTGTGTGTGTGTGTTGGTGTGTGTTTGTCCTGTCTGTCTGTGTGTGTGTGTCCTGTCTGTCTGTCTGTGTGTGTGTGTGTGTGAGTGAGTGAGTGTGTGTGTGTGTGTGTGTGTGTGTGTGTTAGTAAGGGGTCAACAGCCTCTCCAGGTTAAGAAGCCGTCGTTAGCAAGAGGACACTAATTAACGTAACACACACGCGGGGGCAACCATCAGTGTAACACACACAGTACGAGAGTGTATACTGAACCTTGGCATGTAGGTCATTGCAGGGCTTTTAGCAAAAAAGCTATGCATATTAATGGGTCAGTGTGTGTGTGTGTGTGCGTGTGTGCGTGTGTGTGTGTGTGTGTGTGTGTGTGTTTGTGTACTAACTGTGGGGCTATTTTTTCCGAAACATATGCATTGCAAATTGGGATTTTGGGCTGGTTGCAGTTTGTAAACAAGTCCCCACGGCATTATTTAAAAACCATAATAAAAATACTGTAAGACTAGATGGCGTGTGTGTGGGAATGTTTATGTGTGTGTGTGTGTGTGTGTGTGTGTCTCTATCTCGATGTGTCTCTGTCTGTCTGTGTGTGTGTGTGTGTGTGTGTGTGTGTGTCCATCTGTGTGTCTGTGTGTGTGTGTGTGTGTGTGTGTGTGTGTGTGTATGTGTTGCGGATTATGAGTTGGTTAACCATGGATGAAATTATTACAGTAAGAGAGGTAAGCGACCATATGCTTAGTGATGTAAAAATACATCTGCCATATGATGATTGAAATTCTGGGTCTGTGAAATGTGTACGTGTTTTAAGCGTAAGGCATGTGTGTGTGTCTGTGTGTGTTTGTGTGTGTGTGTGTGTGTGTGTGTCCCTATCTGTGTGTGTGTGTCTGTGTCTGTGTGTGTGTGTGTGTCCCTGTCTGTGTCAGCGTGTGTGTGTGTGAGGCTATTTACATGGACATCAGGTGGCAAGCTAACTGCATGGCAACCATACAGTATATATAGGCCACATAGGCATTTGTAACCGTTCCATATGAGTTTTTTTTCAAAAGCTTCAAGTTACATCGCTTCTGTTTAGGTTTAGATATCATGTAGTAACACGGAAGGCTAAAGGATTGAGGAGTTAAACTATCCAGCAGAAAATAAATTGTAACTTTGTACCCAAAAATAGGGTTTGTACAGTGCATTTATAGCACCAAAACAAGCCTGCCCATTTATCAGTGTATGTCTCAGTGGGCTTTACATTTCATACAATATGATACAATATGACACCCTGCCCTTACACCCTTAGCTCGGCTGAGAAAAAACTCCCAGTAAAAACCCTTTACCGGGAATAAAAAAATGTAACAAATCTCAGGGAGAGTCGACAGAGTAAGGGATCCCTCTCCCAGGACGGACATACTGCAATAGATGTCATAAGTAGAGACATGTATAGCACCAAAACAAACCTGCCCATTTATCAGTGCATATGCAGTTCTGGAATCCTGAATCTTTTAGTAGGAAATATATATATATATATATATATATATATATATAGAAAAAAAAATACTTAAAATAAATAATTTCTCTGTAGCCTCAAACTTTTGAATTGAAACATTTCAATGGATTTGAATTGAGCTCAGTGAGAACATATAGCTGTGCTGTAAAGGAAATACTAAAATCATTACGTGTAAGGCTTCGGGGGGGAGTTTGGGACACAGGTGCGGACCAAGGGGTTTCTAAAAGTTCTCCCCGGAGGGATAACCACTAAATCGCAACGCGACACTGGGAGGGGGCAGAAAACAAAAAGCACAAAGTTGTGCAGGGCCACACAGGCTGCCTTTTAATATAGAAACCGAAAACAAGAACAAAACCACCGCTGCCAAGCAGCTGAACGGACACACACACAAAACAGAAGACTTTGAAACACAGGGAGCACTCAGAGACAACCTCTCACTACCTCTGAAGGTGAGACAATGAGCAGCACAGAGCACTGGGGTCTCAGGGCAGATATAACCTCTTCACACCTGGGCTCAATCAGCCAATCAGTGCCACACACCTGATTGCAGTGAGTGAATCTGTCACCATTCTCACGGAGGCGAAAGATTCCGTGGACTCACAGGGCTGAAATCTACCGTTTCCTCACAATTACGAAAACAAATTAATTATTTTGACCGCTTTCAGGTGATATTGTTTTGGCTTGTTCTCACTTGTACTGACTCGCTGACTGAGTGCATTGTTTCACATAGTTCTATATACAGCTCCAGAAAAAAATGAAGAGACCAGTCTATATTTTTCTTAAATCTTCATCTCTACATTACTTATTGAAAATGCTCTTATTGATAAAAAATGTATTGGAATTTGGTAGAAATGTTGTCAGTAGTTTATGTCATAAATCCAAAATGTTCATTCTACTCAAACATATGCCTATAAATAGTAGAACGAGAGACACTGAACATTTGGAGTGGTCTCTTCATTTTTTCCAGAGCTGTATATTTAAAGAACTTTAGATCAAAGAGTGTTATTTAATAGTATAAGAATCTCAGCAGGGCTTTGTTGCCCCACACACTAGAATTATTCTATCAGAAAAGATAAAAAAACATTTTTGTATTACCTTTTAGAATGAGCCTGTTACGCCATGTTGCACCGCCATGTTTCTACAGTAGCTCAGAAAGGACAAACTTAACGGCCTTATGTGTCACGACTTCAGCCAGTATATAGTTTGTTTTCATATGTCTGTTTTCCTAGTTTACTTTCACTCATGTCACTTCAGACCCGGCCACTCCCTCCTGCTCTGCACTCCCTGTTAATTACATTCACCTGGCCTGCCCCACACTCACCTGCTCCTCATTAGTCAATCAGCCTCAGTATTTATTCCACCCCATTCCCCTCAGTCATTGCCAGATTGTTAGATGTCCTATCATAGCGTCCTTACCAAGCTCTCCAGCTTCCGGACATTATCCTGCATATTGATCCTGCCTGCCTGTTTGTGTTTTGCTCTGCATTCTGGACTTTGGACTTCCCCCTTGCCTGCTCCTTCCGGTATTGTTACTGCATCATTTGTCTACCTGGTTTTGGCATCCAATTAAAAGTGTTTCTGATCCTGAAACGTTCATGTGTCTTGCATTTGGGTTCTTGTCTGTCATTTTCCTGAGACCCTGACATTATGTGTTTTTATATATAGTGGCACATTGGGGAAATGCACCTGTTGGAAGACCAAGAAGAAGAAGAAGTACAATAGAATAAATAACTAAATACATCTTCACCTCATCACTTGATATTGTGGAAAGACTTGAGGCAGTGGTGGATGATGCCATCTTTAGTAACTATAGCTTCTTGTCCTTGAAGGCCACCGTAGCTTCTGTCAATTCTCCCAAAAAAGAGGGGTTAGCAAGGGAGCGTTGACATCTACAATCTGATCCCTAGATGCTGCATGTGATGTGATGTGTGTGTGTGTGTGTGTGTATAACCAGGTGTTATATGACTGGCCGATTTCACCCACAATCCCTTGCTGTTTGTCCTGTAGCTTTTTACTGCGATATGCTTCAGTCCAGTGGTTTGCATGTGGCAGCCATCTTCAGCTGAGGCTCACAAACTGTCTGCAGCCATGTCACTCAAGCCCTGTGTGTGTGTGGGTGTTGGAGTATGTGTGTGTGTGTGTGTGTCACTCAATTCCCCTTGTTTACAAATATCCAACGTCCCCTTTTCCATTCTCGCTTGGCTGTCCAACTAACAAGTCAGTCAGTTTCGGAGAGTGTGTGTGTGATGTACGTGTGTGTGTGTGTGTGTCGGAGTGTGTGTGATGTACATGATCGGTAATCATATAAGTTGGGCAGCATCCTCCTGCTTTCTCTCCAGAACAACATGTCCAAGTGAACGCCAGAGTGCAACTGTCAGATTAGCTGCCAGAAATGTGTGTGTGAGAGAGAGGGTGTGTGTGTGTGTGTGAATGTGTGTATGAATGCATGCAAGTTTGTGATTCTGACTGTGTGTGTGTATGTGTGTGCGTACGATTTTGTGTTTTCGCTCTGTGTGCTTGTTTGTTTCTTGCAATGTGCGTGTGTGTACTTGTTTGTTTCTGTGTGTGTGTCAGAGTGAGAGTATATGTGCGTGTGTGTTATTGTGACTGTGTGTGTGCGTGCATGTGTGCGTTTAACTTTGTGATTGTGTGTGTTTGTGTGTGTGCATGCATGCTTTAAGTGTGTGTGTGTGTGTGATTGATTGTTTGTGTGTGTGTGTGTGCGTGCGTGTGTGTCCATCCATGTGTGTGTGAAAAGATGTTTCGCATGACAGACAGACTGACGGTTCTTTCAAGCGATTCGCACAATGTCACAAACCTCTCGCTGTGTTATGAGTTGAAACATTCTTGAACCAATTAAAATGGCAGAGCACACACACACACACACACACACAGACACACACACACAGACACACACACACACACACACAGACACACAATTAAAATAGCAGCGCAGGGTTCACATTTGAATATGCATGACAGAATGTTGCATTTATAGGCCAAGAAATAGGGTCGTAAATACACACACACAGACACACACACACACACAGACACACACACACACACACACACAGGCTAATTATACGGTCAACAGTCTTATCGCTGAGCTGTGTTATACCTTGTAGTTAATTTGAACACGAAATATTCAAACCTTTCATGGCGGTAACATTTTGATCTTGCGTTGAGATTGTGTACGCTTTTAAGTGGGAGAAATGTGTGTGTGGTGTGTGTGTGTGGTGTGGTGTGTGTGTGGTGTTGTGTGCGTGTGTGTTGTGTGTGTGTGTGTGTGTGTTTTAATGAGGCATTTTTATATTGACTGAAAGGAATTGTGTCAAAGACTATAGTGTTGAAAACTCCCAAATCCAAACTAACTGTTGTGTGTCAATTCTCATTATAAGCCTTCGTTATTTTCCACACACGCACGAGCACACACACACACAGTTGACTTTTTCTCGCAGATCATAATTGAGTCGCCGCAGTTTTTCCTTTTTTTACCTCCCGACAGCCATTTAAAGTTATAGCACTTCATTAGTTTTGCACAAAGCGCTCTGGCAAAAAGTTGGACACACGCACACACACACACTTATTTTTTAAACCGTGGGCTCAGAGGAGTGGACACACACAAGGATATTATGGCCAATTATTGAATGTGATTTATGAAAATGTTCGAGATGTCATTCGTCCAAATAGCGAAATGTTTATGAATGAGGGACAAGACATGTTATAGAAGCAAAATAGCCCTGTCACGACTTCAGCCAGTATTTAGTTTGTTTTCATATGTCTGTTTTCCTAGTTTACTTTCACTCATGTCACTTCAGACCCGGCCACTCCCTCCTGCCACTCCCTCCTGCTCTGCACTCCCTGTTAATTACATTCACCTGGCCTGCCCCACACTCACCTGCTCCTCATTAGTCAATCAGCCTCAGTATTTATTCCACCCCATTCCCCTCAGTCATTGCCAGATTGTTAGATGTCCTATCATAACGTCCTTACCAAGCTCTCCAGCTTCCGGACATTATCCTGCATATTGATCCTGCCTGCCTGTTTGTGTTTTGCTCTGCATTCTGGACTTTGGACTTCCCCCTTGCCTGCTACCCGGTTTTGGCATCCAATTAAAAGTGTTTCTGATCCTGAAACGTTCATGTGTCTTGCATTTGGGTTCTTGTCTGTCATTTTCCTGAGACCCTGACAAGCCCAAACATCTAAACATTTCCCAGTGCTTGAAAAAAGGAATTTTTGCCTGATGTGCATCGTTTTAAATGTAAATATGTGATAAGAGATATGGTCACTTTTAGCCTACTAGCCAGTTAGCGGTCCCCTCCCTCGTCCCTACGTCACCACCACATGAACACACAGCCGTCTTCATCAGATAGTGCCGCGATGGAGAGCAGCGAGTCATCGTTCACGGGCACAGAGACCCCGCCTCTTTATAGCGCTCTGTCTCCTGATTGGATAAAAACAAACGGGGTCCTCAACATTTTATCTGGCAATTACTGCAAAGCTGAATGACTGGGAGACCTGTGTTATGAACTGAGCATACTGTTTAAACCTGCAGTGTGTAGAATATTGGGTTTTATTTCCTAGCAGATTTTGTAGAAAGTAATTATAATATCCACAAGTACATTTAATTTAGTGCATAATGTTTTGAATTATATTTTTTCCCTTAGAAAGGGTCACATATATGTCCATATTTCTCCATATCTTGGACCAAGGCCTAGTGCCGCCATCTTGAAAGTGTCATAGTTGGAATGTCATCAGGTGCATTGTTTAAAATGTAGAATTGTTCTTGTCCTTGAAGGCCACTGTAGCTTCTGTTATTATTCTAAAGGGTTGGGGTTACCCAGGGAGCGTTGCATTCTAGAACTTTGTAGAACTTTCTTGATGATGTCATATTACACACTGCACCTTTAAGTGATTGCTGTATGAATATAGAGAGAGATTTAACACGTATAATAACAAGAAATATGACTTACTTCTCCTTTAAAATAAGTATTTCCAACTGACTAGTCAAGTCTGTGTGTGTGGGGGTGTGTCTGTCTGTCTGTCTCACACGTCAACACTGCCTATAATAAACCAGCACATGCACAATGTCAATTTCCTCTCTTTAACCAAAGGGCATTCTGTGGCCCAGATGGGACCCCCAAAAAAGCCCTCTACACTTTTTTTTTCAGAAGGGACAGGGGGAAAGTGTATTTCAGTCAGAGCCACGCACACACACACACACACTCCACACCGCTTGCCAAAAACACAAACACTGCTCATCCAAAGTCATTTGCGGCAAAGTCCATTATCATCATGACTTGTGGTGATGAATTCCCATCGATGGTGGCAGGACACACACACTCCTACACACACACACACACCCCTACACACACACAGAGCAGCACACACACACACACACACACACAGGGAGCAGCACACACACACACACACACACACACAGGGAGCA
>CM047507.1:29540829-29543329 GCA_026122265.1 Ammodytes dubius | reverse complement strand
ATCTACATATGAGCGGGGTGCTGAGGCCGCCATGTTGCACCGCCATGTTTCTACAGTAGCTCAGAACGGACAAACTTAACGGCCTTATGTGTTTTTATATATAGTGGGCCTCATTGGGGAAATGCACCTGTTGGAAGACCAAGAAGAAGAAGAAGTACTATAGAATAAATAACTAAATACATCTTCACCTCATCACTTGATATTGTGGAAAGACTCGAGGCAGTGGTGGATGATACCATCTTTAGTAACTATAGCTTCTTGTCCTTAAAGGCCACCGTAGCTTCTGTAAATTCTCCATAAAGGGAAGGGGTTAGCAAGGGAGCGTTGACATCTAGAATCTCACCACTAGATGACGCCAAAATACTACAACAATGTACTATTTGAATAATTTCTAGTTTTATTCATATAGTAACTGATGTCATTGTGCAAACATACTTATAAGCTTGTGATTGACATCACATGCTCAGTGTTACTCAAGTACCTATGCTGTGTCTGATATCGCGCACTTACGTAAGTGCACTTACATTGAGTGCGCTTTATTATCCCTGCAGTGCACTTACTTACAGGTGCAGTGCTCTCATTTCTACAGTGCACTGTCCAAACTGCCGTCGCGCACCTACCGGAAATATCTTTGCATTTTGACGGTTCTTCTTCGGTGGTATTTTTTTCTGCTTGTGTTACCGATAGCCAAAACAGACACGTTAGTCGCGGAAAAACTAAAACAAATGTGTAATTTAACTTTTGTAGAGCGCGTCCGTCTCCATGGTTGCTTCAAGCTCCTCTATTTTGATTTTAATGTCCCGTCCTCTCCGCTACGTAGGCAAGATGGCAGCCGTTGAGTGTGGAAAGTGTCCATCGCTCCACACTCAACTTTTAGACAGTTTTGAGTGCACCATAGAGGAACTTACAGTGCACTGCATTTTGGCGCACTCTCCGGTTTTGCGCAAAGTGCACTCAAAAAAATAAGTGTAAGTATAGAAGTGCACGATTTCAGACACAGCACTATAGTCAGGACAGTTGACCTTAATGCTGACAGTACACACACAAACACACACACACACACACACACACACACACACGCTGAACCAAAGCATGACTGTGACATCACCGATCTGGCCCCTACTGAGCTGATCATTGGCTGTAAATACAAACAGTCTTTGTTGCCGTGGTGATTGAACTGAGCATTCTGGGGGATTTTAGGAGAATGTTTTGAGGTGGCAGGTTATGGCCCGATGGTTTAAGAGTGTGTGTCTGTGTGTGTGTGTGTGTGTATGCGTGTGTCTATGCTTGTGTGTGTGTGTATGCGTGTGTCTATGCTTGGGTGTGCGTGTGTCTATGCCTGTGTCTGTGTGTGTGTTTCTTTGCTTGTCTGTGTGTGTGTGTGTGTGTGTGTGTGTGTGTGTGTGTGTCTATGCTTGTGTGTGTCTGTGCCTGTGTCTGTGTGTGTGTTTCTTTGCTTGTGTGTGTCTGTGTGTGTAGCTATGCGTGTGTGTGTGTGTGTTTGTGTGTGTGTGTGTCTGTGTGTCTATGCGTGTGTCTATGCCTGTGTCTGTGTGTGTGTTTCTTTGCTTGTGTGTGTGTGCGTGTGTGTGTCTATGCTTGTGTGTGTCTGTGTGTGTAGCTATGCGTGTCTCTATGCTTGTGTGTGTGTGTGTGTGTGTGTGTATGCGTGTGTCTATGCTGTGTGTGTGTGTGTGTGTGTGTCTGTGTGTGTGTCTATGCTTGTGTGTGTGTGTGTGTGTGTCTCCTCTGTGTGTGTGTGTGTGTGTGTGTGTGTGTGCGTGTGTCTATGCTTGTGTCTATGCTTGTGTGTGAGTGTGTGTGTCTATGCTTGTGTGTGTGTGTGTGTGTGTGTGTGTGTGTGTGTGTGGTGTGTGTGTGTGTGTGTGTGTGTGTGCGCCTCCCTGTCTCCCTCTCCTCCTTGCTCTTCACAGATCACTGCCATTCCGTCCGTACTGATGATGTCATTATTTCCCAGTGGCACCACGGCAACGCCACCGTGTGTGTGTGTGTGTGTGTGTGTGTGTGTGTGTGTGTGTGTGTGTGTGTGTGTGTGTGTGTGTGTGTGTGTGTGTGTGGAGGGGCATCGCTCACAGCCAAGTATGCAGATGTTTCTAATTGCTTTCCATTACCAAAAATAACAGCTGTTCATATCTATCAGCACACACACACACACACACACACACACACACACACACACACACACACACACACACAACACACCCCACCTGGTCACCATCACAGCGTTGTCATGACGTTTGCCAGTTCTCTTGTTTGCCCAAATCTCCATGGATACGGCTTTAGGCTTTTAGAGAGAGTCACCTTCAGCCATCTTGAATTGCTCCTTATGTCCTACTCATACTAAAGGCCCTACTAACGTCCTACTCATACTAAAAGTCCTACTAACGTCCTACTCATACTAAAGGCCCTACTAACGTCCTACTCATACTAAAAGCCCTACTGACGGCCTACTCATACTAAAAGCCATACCAACGTCCTA
>CM047507.1:29528329-29530829 GCA_026122265.1 Ammodytes dubius | reverse complement strand
GGCACCGTTGAGACATATTTTTTCTTGGAAGGACTCAAAACGAAATCCTCTTAAGAACCGAAAAAAAAAGTGATTTTTTTTTTTCTTCTTGGCAGCATATGTGACGCTGCAAAACCTGACATTTAATCAGAGATGGATTTCGCATTAAGATATGAGAGAGAGAGCGGCTGTGTGTGTGTGTGTGTGTGTGTGTGTGTGAGAGAGAGAAAGGGCTCAAGCTTATGCCCTAGATGACTTGCAACCCCATGGCAGACGTTACACACAATCTAAGCCATATGTTTAAGAAATCTCCAAGATGAAATGAAGACGGGATTGTGTGTGTGTGTGTGTGTGTGTGTGTGTGTAGGTGTGTGTGTGTGTGTAGGTGTGTGTGTGTGTGTGTGTGTGTGTGTGTAGGTGTGTGTGTATTGGATTAAGACCAAAGTTCAATGTCCTTGCCTCTGATTAAGGGTCACGTCAAAATCAAAGCAGACTGTCGGTGAGTTACATATTGAGAAAAGATGATTTTTTTTGATTTTTTTTTTTTTTAATCTCTTGGATTTAAAGGTAATTGTGTACAAGCTGTCCCTTTACACACACACACACACACACACACACACACGCGCGCAAACACACACACACACACACACTCATAAATTCCTCCCTTTAATCCGAAACTCATTGTTCTGAACGTTGCAATTACACAGTAAATTCCCAAGAGTTAAAAAGGCATTGTCAAAAAATATGGACTCCTTCAGAGTTATTACAACAACAGTGAGAGTAATTTCAACAAACCAAGAGTAAGATATCAGCCAGTGTGAATGTTAAATTTCAGAGTTCAAATTTACAGTGTAAAATGTACAGTGTTAAGGCACATGTACTCTATCAGAGTTATTTTAACAAAAGCAAGAGTAAGATATCAGCCAGTGTGAATGTTAAATTTCAGAGTTCAAATTTACAGTGTAAAATGTACAGTGTTAAGGCACATGTACTCTATCAGAGTTATTTTAACAAAAGCAAGAGTAGTGACTGACAACTGGTTGAAGGCAGGTGTTCCTTATTAAATTAAATTACTTTTTTTTTTATTCTTGTTTCTGTGTACTTCAGTGTAAACGGTCCGACGAACCTCGCATACAGTTTGTATTATATACATGTTGAGTAGGAGGGAGGATGTCTCTTAAAAACAATGTTTGTTTTTCACCTGAAAGTCTCTGTTAAACTTTATTTTTTCAATAAATTTGTACTAAGACATGATATATATTGTTGTGTTTTGCTTTTCTCCTGCAGTCACTTATTTTTACTTAAGGTTAAGTGTAAACTGGACATGTTAAGGTAAAAAAACAAGTGTTGCATAAGAATAACACTAGCTGGGAGTAAATACACAAGTATATGTTTTAACACTGGTAGGAGTCAGTTAAAATCAACACTGTAGGGAGTAATCTCCTAGTGTCAAGTAGGTCTAACACTCATAAAGAGTTAATTCTGATTAACACTTAAAAAAACCTAGTGTAAAATGTTAATAACACTATCAGTGTTATTTTTGTCATAGTGTTAAACTTCAGTAACACTTGTCAGTGTTATATAGGCACTAATATTAACTCTTATCAGAGTTGAATTAACTCTAAAAATGTAACTCTAGGGCAAGAGTGATTTTGACTCCCTGTAGGTCGGGAGCGTATGTTATCTGGAAGAGTGTTGAAATTGACTCTTTAAGTGTTGGATCAACACTGCCAATTTTACTGTGTACTTACACAGAGAAACATAATCCATCTATTGAAGCAGGGCTGATACTGTATTGGGGTTTAAGGAAACGGGACACGCCCAATCACTGGATTATATGTGGCTATCGCTGTAATGTTTTACTTTCACTTGTTAGGGTACTGGTTTAAATGGTGTGTGTGTGTGTGTGTGTGTGTGTGGGGGGGGGGTTGTGTGTGTGTGTGTGTGTGTGTGTGTGTGTGTGTGTGTGGACAACTATCGCTGTAATGTTCGACTTTCACTAGATAAGTGCATTTTTTTTAAAGATGGTGATGTGTGAATTCAAGGGACACTTTGCTTTATTTAAAGGTGCAGTGTGCAATATGACATCATCAAGAAAGTTCTACAAAGTTTTAGAATGCAACGCTCCCTGGGTAACCCCACCCCTTTCGAATAATAACAGAAGCTACAGTGGCCTTCAAGGACAAGAACAATTCTAGATTCTAAACAATGCACCTGATTACATTCCAACCAACATGGATTCCTCCATAAGACCTGCCTGCTCAATGTACAAAATGTAATATTAATATTTGTTATTCTCCACTCAGGAGGATAATTCAGATTATTGGCAGAGGTGATTTTACACCAATGAGGACATATTTATGAATGAGAATATTGATTTAAATTAATAAATTACTTAAAATGTTACACAATGTCCCTTTAAGAGTTGTCTGAAAGATTTGCAGCATGGACTACAACATCTGTGACATCTAATCAAACTGTCTAGAGAGTGTGTGATTACAATTTACATAATTAACATCTC
>CM047507.1:29520829-29523329 GCA_026122265.1 Ammodytes dubius | reverse complement strand
CCGTAGCTTTTTCTTTTTTCTTCTGACATTTTTATGCTTTATTGATGGTATAGAGACAGAGTTGAAATGGGGCAGAGAGGGGAGTGACATGCAGAGAACGACCGTGGGCTGGAATCGAACCCGGGTCTGCTGCTGGCCGAGGCCCATGGGGGGGGGGGGACGCCCTACCAACTGAGCGAAGGGCACCCCCCACCGTAGCTTTTTATATATAGTGGGCGTCCTGGGGAAATGCACCTGTTGGAAGACCAAGAAGAAGAAGAAGTACTATAGAATAAATAACTAGAGACTTGAGGCCCAGTCCTCCTAAAAAAAAATGAAGAACTTTTCTAGTCTGCTGTGTAAGCGTTTTTAATTGAAAAAAATTAAGCTTAAAACGATTAATTTTATGATTATGATTAATTATCAAAAGACTGTGGGAAGCACTGTTATGTAGGCACACTAAAGAAACACTTTGGCCAAGTATAATAGCCTTTTCAAATAGTCGTTTGAAGTCCTCCAAGTTGTCAAAATTAAATGTCCTTCGTAGTAAAACGTTTCGAGAATAGCTGAATTGACAGGTAAGTTCGGGGAGTGTGTGTGTGTGTGTGTGTGCGTGTGTGTGTGTGTGTTTGTGTGTGTGTGTGTGTGTGTGTCTTCGTCTGTGTGTGTGTGTGTGTGTGTGTGTGTGTGTGTTCGTCTGTGTGTGTGTGTGTGTGTGTATGTGTGTGTGTGTGTGTGTGTGTGTCTGTCTCTGTGTGTGTGTGTGTGCGGTACAGATGTGTGTGTGTGTGATTAATGTCTAATCTATTTTAAATTAACTACGGGCCGATAAATTAACGCTCTTAACTCAAGTCAATTGAATCTCTCTCTCTCTCTCACACACTTGAAAAGATAAATAGACGAAATGAAATATAATGAAGAAAGACAGGCAAAGGGATCATAAAGAAGTACATTTGCATACTAATTTAAAAAAAAACGGCATACTAATTTTGGCGAGGAATTCTTGTACTCAAAAAATAGGACGTTAGGATAATTTACTGAGCGATTGTCCTATATACTGTTCTACTGGGCTTTTAAACATTGACTCCAACTTCTTTTTTTCTACTAAACTTAAAGCTGGGGTGGAGGATTTGGGGAGAAAATGGCAGTCGGGATAGAGATTCAAATCCAAATACCTTTAACCGCTCCACTTGTTCTCTTTGGTCCCTCCCCTATGGTCCCTCCCTGACACGCTCTACACCAACAAAGTCGGTGCCAAAGTGAATGGACAGTCCCAACAGCCAATAAGAACAGAGAATCGGAAGCCTCGCTCTGATTGGTCAAAGTGTACAGCTCATGTTAATTTTGACCAATCAGAAATCATATACCCCAGCTTTAAAAGGTGCCCTGAGGAACTTTCAGTTTGTGTTCATTCTAGCGCCCCCTTTGGACAAAAGCGGTAGTGTTTTTACTACTCCAGCTGTTGTTCCTGGGTGAGCGTATACCCATGACAAAGGCATTAAGAAAAACTATATAAAAATAGCATTCTGTACACTGATGGTCTCATTTGCTGTTACATGTAATTTATGATCATCAGAGGAAACATGAGACTGTTTCAGAAATATTTAAAAGTTTCTCGTAGGATCTTTAAAGGTGCAGTGTGTAGTTTTAGAGGAGGGGGATTTGTTTACATTCACAGAGCCTGCAGTTAGTTTACAAAATGTATTTACTCTACATGTAATTCTATCATCATTAATACATTTTTATTTTGAGGAACCTGGAACCAAACGTAAGACTAGAATATGTTTGTAAACCAAACTGTGGGCCCTGCTGCTGTAAACAACAACAGTGAAACAGTAACTTTTTCAGGAAGCTTTCTAACTTCAAACAGTGTTCCAGGGATCTACATTTTCCCTGTGAGGAAAGTTTGTTTATTCAGTTATGAGAATATACTTTAGAAAATGTTTCACTTCTCTGACACACCCAAAGTTACACAGTGCACCTTAAAGCAGCCAATTAATTGTAATTTGCGGCGCACACACACACACACCACACACCACACACACACACACACACACACACACACACACACACACACACACACACACACACACACACACACACACACACACACACACACACACACACCACAACACACACACACACACACACACACACACACACACACACACACACACACACACACACACACACACACACACACACACACACAACACACCACACTCACACACACACACACAGTAAAGCAGAGACACACCACACACACACACACAGTTTTAATGAAATCCTCCCTTGACATTGGCAGGTATAACCGTCTAACCCTGTAGTCTGTAGTCACTACACACACACACACACACACACACACACACACACACACACACACACACAGACACAGACACAGACACACACACACACACACACACACACACACACACACACACACACACACACACTAAAGATTGCTTCTTAAAAATGGATCCACACTCATGCATACAGTATTAGGGGTGTGGATATTTTTGGA
>CM047507.1:29510829-29513329 GCA_026122265.1 Ammodytes dubius | reverse complement strand
AGGGGTAGGACACACACACACACACAACACAGACAGACAGACACACACACACACACACACACACACACACACACAAGCACACACACACTAACACAGAAGACAGACAGACCAACCACACACAACACACCACACACACACACACACACACACACACACACACACACACACACACACAACACAGTAGACACACACAACACACACACACACACACACACACACAGGGTGTACACACACACACAACACACACACACAACAAGCAACACACACACACAGGGATAGTACACACACACACACACACACACACACACACACACACAGACAGACAGACACACCACACACACCACCACAGGCATATCACACACACACACACACACACCACACACACACACACACACATGACAGAACAACAGACATACACACACACACACACACACACACACACACACACACACACACACACACACACACACACACACACACACACACACACCACACCACACACACACAGGAGTCACACACACACACACACAAAGACAGACAGACACACACACACACAACACACACACACACACACATACACACACAGAGAGTTACTATCCACACACACACCGAACACACACACAACACACGACACATCAACACACCAGGGATTGGGAGTAGATGAGCTTATTGTTTTACTGCATTTTGCACCACGGATATTTCAAAGAGTCACGCTTAATTGAAACAGGATGGAAAAGGCGAGTTTGTTGTAGGAATTAACCATGACTTAAAGGGGGGGGGGGGTTACCTGGCTTAAGGGGGGGGGGTACCTGCTAGGGGGGGGGGGGGGGTTACCTGGCATGAGCTAATTTCATGTTAGAGATGTAGCTATTATGCTAAAGTCCTGCAGCACTTTTCACTGTTAGATTGTGAGACCCTGAATCAGCGTATAGTGTTTGTAATTGTTTCGGTTGGCATTACCACATACGCCTTTTACCGTCGGGCTCCTGCTTCAGCTTGTCGGTCTTTATTTCTAGCAAGTGACCTGTTCGCTATACATTATCCCTTACGGCCTCCACACACATCCTGCGTCTACCTCTGGAGCGCGTCGCGTTACCTTACTGCTGCGTCTCTCGGACTTTTCTCGGACACATATGGAACGTCTCAGCAGCTGCTGCTTCTAAAAGCCCTATCTTTCTACATAGAGTTTTCATAGATAATTCCCATTAAAAATGAAGTTCTTTCGTGTCATTTATGATGCATATGATTAATATTGAGTCTAATATTGAGTCTGGACAGTAATCCGTGCGCCCCGTTGCCTTTTTTTTCTTTTCTTTTTTTTGCCACATTTTCGCTTGTCGGAAGTTTTATTTTGAAAGGGACACACCAGGAAATGGTGAAACTACAGCGAAAGCTGCCGGTATGAAGTCAATATGACTCTCAGCAGAGTATTTCTCTATCAGTTAAAGCAGAGAGACCCGAGAGAGACGCGCGGCTCTCAGAAAAAAATAGGCTCCTCCTCCTGAGGTAAAGGGGAGCGTCGCTGCAGACGTGCCTCAGCAGTGCGTCTGAGGTTGGATGTGTGCTCGCTCTACGTTGATTACACAGTCAGTGACAAAAAGTCAGACGCAGACGTGAGGTAGACGCGCAGTAGAGGCAGGATGTGTGTGGGGGCCGTTATCCCTTACTTACAATTTCTGTCATGCTATTGATTCTGATTCATTTGTGTGTTTGTTTGTTTCCCCCTATACATGTACACAGTGGCTAAATGAACCATATAGTGCACAGACCCACACATGCATACTGATGGCTGGATTACACCTCATATACAGCTGTTCGCTAATGAGTGTGTGTGTGTGTGTGTGTGTGTGTGTGTGGTTGTGTGTGTGTGTGTGTGTGTGTGTGTGTGTGTGTGTGTGTGTAGGTGTGTGTGTGTGTGTGTGTGTGTGTGTGTGTGTGTGTGTTAGTTTAGTAGTATCAAACACAAATTACAATATTTTTATGCAAACGCAGATAAGTAACTATGGCCATATGGTAGCTAACCAACACACAATATGCGTGTGAGTTTAGTTATCATAGTGGTGTGTGTGTGTGTGTGTGTGTGTTAGTTTAGTTGTCCTAGTGGAGGCACCTGTGTGTGTTTGTGTGAGTGAGTGAGTGAGTGAGTGAGTGAGTGAGTGAGTGAGTGAGTGAGTGAGTGAGTGAGTGAGTGTGTGTTTGTGTGAGTGAGTGAGTGAGTGAGTGAGTGAGTGAGTGAGTGAGTGAGTGAGTGAGTGAGTGAGTGAGTGAGTGTCTGTGTGAGAGTGTATGTGTGTGTGTGTGGGGAGTGAGTGAGTGAGTGTGAGTGAGTGTGAGTGAGTGAGTGAGTGAGTGAGTGAGTGAGTGAGTGAGTGAGTGAGTGAGTGAGTGTGTGTGTGTAGTTGCCCTCCGCTGTGTTTCATCTCCCCATAGCAAAGGGAAACCCCGCAGTCTTAATCACCTCATTTATAAACCGAAGGTGATTCCACACACCAGATAACAT
>CM047507.1:29493329-29500829 GCA_026122265.1 Ammodytes dubius | reverse complement strand
GAACTTTCTTGATGATGTCATATTACACACTGCACCACAGGGCGGGGATCGAACCTCCAACCCTTTGATCATCGGCCGACCCGCTCTACCAACTGAGACACATCTGACACTGCACTCTGCGTCTGTATCAACTACACAAGATGAATGGATTAAACAAGCCTGTGTCATGCATGGTGTTTGTGTCTGTTAATTAAATTGGTACTAAAAACTAGCACACACACACACACACACACACACACACACACACACAGACACACACCATAGTGTTTGCTTCTGTTAATTCCATCGGTAAATACAAACTGGCGATCATTTAAAAAAACAACACTTAACTGAATTTGATCGCCATTTTAACGTGATTAAAACACGTGTTAGTGAAAGTAAAAAATCCTCTTTGATTTAAGGTGAGGATAATACATAGTGTTGATATGAGATGCTTTAGATTAAGAACAATCCCTGGTTTAAAATTCCCTGAGTGTGAGAGAGAGGGAGAGGGAGAGAGAGAGAGAGAGAGAGAGAGACAGACAGAGAGAGAGTGAAATGGACAGAGAGAGAGAGGGGGGGAGAGAGAGAGAGAGATACACACAGAAGGAGAGAATGAGAAATAATGAGAGAGAGAAAGAGAGAGAGAAAGACGGAGAGACAGAGAGAGAGACACACAGAGAGAGGGAGAGGATGGGGAGAAGGAGAGAGAGAGAAAGACAGAGAGAATGAGAGAGAGGGGGAGAGACAGAGAGAGAGAGGGGGGGAAAGAGAGAGAGAGGGGGAGAGAGAGAGAGAGAGAGAGAGAGACAGACAGAGACAGAGAGAGACACACAGAGAGACAGAGAGAGATACACAGAGAGACAGAGAGAGATAGTGGGGAGTGCGAATTTCATTGACTTTTTGGTATCAACCCCCCCTGTCATTTACCATAGATTACTCTTCTGTCCTACAACAGAAACATCTCATCGTTGGGAGATTACCAGTGAAAGGTAAGCTCAGGGTAACCACGGCGACTCCCATATCTGCAGTGTTTCCCCCAGCGCTTTATAGCTAAGGCGGCCGCCTTAGCAACGCCAGCCTCCCGCCTTGACTACCAACCGACCCCCCCCCCCCCCCCCCCCCCCCCAAAAAAAAAAAAAAAAAAAAAAAAATTAATTTAATTTTTTTTTTTTTTCGTGCTGCACAATTAATGTAATAGCAAGCGCGATGTGTGTGTTGTGCATGGTCATAACTGCGCGAAAGGCCGCGATTTGCGGTAAAAAGCATGTGTCCCCAAGCGTTTCTCTATCAGCTGCTCTGTGTCTGCGGCTTTGCGCGCGCGACCGTACCGCACCGCGTGCGACTACGGCATGCACGCGGGAGAGTTAAACGAGCAGAAGCAAACCGAGATTTAACTGGTGGCGATAATAAACGCAGTGCAGTTCTATGGGGATATTTAGCTGAACAGAAAGAAGTGCTCTGCAAAGCTAGAATAGTTTAAGACTCCACATCACTGTGGCAACACAACCTTTCTATCAGCTAGGACAGCGCAGAGAAAAGTTTGATGAATGCATGAAAGTCAGAGCCGGCCCGAGGCATAAGCGAACTAAGCGGTCGCTTAGGGCCCCCGACCGCCAGGGGGCCCCCGACCGCCAGGGGGGCCCCCTCAAAAAAAAAAAAAAAAACATTTTAATTTTTATTTTTTTTTGTTTCTGTGTTTGATATTAACATCATATTATGCAAATGTGAGTTAACATACAAAAAAAAAGAATACAATTTTTTGGTCTAGATAATTAATAGCCTAAAAATGTAATCAGTTCATCTGGGAGGTAATCCGAATCGGATCATGTCACGTTCACATCCATGCACAGTGTGTATTGAGTTTATTTAAAAACAATTGGAAATGGGGCTGCCCTCAGTTGCCCATGCACTGTGTATAGTCTATAGCCTATTTCAGCCTCGTCTGTGGAAAAAAAGATACTGTAGCTGGACAACAGAGTTCTTCTGCTTCGTTCCTCTCACTGAATTTAAATGCATTCATTATATTACAGAGCAATATGTCCCGTAAAAGAAAAAGAGCTTCAAGCCCAACCCAGAGGACCCTCCATAATATTTGATTTTATATTAATATTTGTATGGAAAATCCATGTGTCCTTCAATAGCTTCTAATTCATCTGACCAGTGTATCCAAATTATTTGTTCACACAAAATTTCTCAGATTCAGCCTCTTAATTTTTCTCTCAAAGTGCACCAGATTCATGCATTTCACTTTAAAAAGGTTAAAAAAAATCTCCCGGGGGGCATGCCCCCGGACCCCCCTAGGAAAGTCGGAATCTCGGCTGTCTAACATTTTCACACAGCTGCACAGTGGAGGCACTAGCGGAAAATACTGGGTGTGTGAATAATATTTAGCAAAGATCTATAGTTTCAGCAGCGCTAACATTGGACTGAAGGCTTGGGCCGGCTCTGAATGTATGGTCCATTATTTGTATTTAGTGTGTCTGTATAGTATTGCACCAAAACAGTAGAAGTTTTCTTTAATTGTGCTTTGTACTGTCTGCACGTTTACACATAATTTGTACCTGCACATAGCAAACAAAATTGCACAACTGTAAGGTCAGTGTCTGTTTTATTTCTTTACGGCGCATTGGCATCTTTGAGCAAAATACCCCTAAAATTTTCGCCGCGGCGCGTTGCGCCGCGCCTCCCCTGACACGGGGCAGTGACCACCTTGACTAAGACATTTTCTGGGGGAAACACTGATCTGTTATTGTTTGAAAGGCAGATGTACAATGTGGATTATAAAATAAACTGTAACTATGCGTGGAGGGATTAAGAACTAAGCACACACACACACACACTGAAAGAGAGAGACACACACACACTGAAAGAGAGACACAACACACACTGAAAGAGAGACACACACACACTGAAAGAGACACACAGACACACACACACTGAAAGAGAGAGACACACACACACACACGCTGAAAGAGAGACACACACACTGAACGAGACACACACACCTACACACACACACACACACACACACACCACAGTCAGTTGCATTAGATTAGATATATGGATTATCGTTATTACAACAACCTGCGTTCTCCAATACCACTCCCGGTTGTCACACCCCAGTACGGTGAGTTACATATGGGGGAGTGATTTAGGTAATGGACAGACATGTACAATGTGGATTATAAAATCAACAGTAACTATGCGCGGAGGGATTAAGAACTAGGCACACACACACACACACTGAAAGAGAGACACACACACACACACACACACACAATGAAAGAGACACACACACACTGAAAGAGAGACACACACACACTGAAAGAGACACACACACACACTGAAAGAGACACGCACACACACACATACACACGCACACACACACACACACACACACACACACACACACACTGAAATAAATACACACAGACACACACACACACACACACACACACACACACACACAGACACACACACTCTTCTTCTTAAGTTGTCCGTCGATTTCGACGATGACGTCACATTTATGCCCTTGAGGATGAAGAATCAGAAGAATCAAAAAGTCCATGGCTCTTGGCTACTTCTGATGGGTTCGTCTGTGGCTGTGCAGTCCTATTCGTGATCCGCAAATTCGGTTACATACATCACAGCAGAATTGCCCTTGCGTAGCGGGAGGTTGATGACGTAGTACCCGCTTTGCTGCTGCTTTGTTTTTTAATTGAGTTGCGTAGGTTACAGAGCCTTTGTGACAGGATACACTCCATTGATGTCGGTCAGAGGCCAATGTCTCCAGCACTAGTGGTTGGATGCCACACAACTTAAGAGAAGTTTTCAAGTGATCTTTGTATCTCTTGCGCTGACCTCCTGCTGACCTACTGCTGTCTGGGATCTCTCCGTATAGGACCTTTCGGGGTAGCCTATCCTGAGGCATGCGGATTACATGTCCTGCCCACCGCAGCTGTTTTTGGAAAAGCAAGACTTCCAGGGGCTCGATGTTAGCGCGTTCATAAAGTTCGGTTTTTGGGATCCTGTGCCACCACTTCAGTCCCAGTATGCGCTGAAGGCAGCCTGTATGGAATGATTCCAGTTTACTGAGATGTTTCCTATATGGAACCCACGCCTCACAGCCATACATAAGTATAGATAAGCATATTGCTTTGTAAACAGTCATTTTGGTATGTATTGTTAGGTCCCTGTTATGAAAGACTCTGTTGTTCAGTCTTCCAAAGGAGGCAGATGCTAGGCTGATTCTTCTGTGGACTTCGTTGGTAATGTCACCAGTGTCTGTGACTATGGAGCCTAGATATGGAAAGTGTGGGACGGTCTTGAGTTGTTGGTTGTTTATATGGAATGTGACGGGGTCTTGAGGAGGATCCCGCATTATTAAAACCTCAGTTTTGGATGTATTGATAGTAAGACCGGCACGGTTGTATGTGTCGGCTAGGGTGTTTAGGGTGTGCTGCAGGTGTTCAGGTGAACAGCTGACATAGGCAGCATCATCTGCATACTGCAGATCACGGATGATTTCTTTTGTCACTTTGGTTTTTGCTTGGAGGCGTCTGAGGTTGAATAAATTACCATCGAGGCGATATTTGATGGGGATCCCGGCATCCGGCAAGAGCAAATGGGCGGAAGTCTTCATAACACCGGCTAGGAAGAGGTTGAAGAGTATGGGGGCAATAACACAGCCCTGCCTGACACCCGAACCTACTGTGAAGGGGTCAGATTTCCCACCTCCACTGATGACGCGTGCCATAGCCCCATCATGGAGGGCTGTTAAAACTGCAAGGAAGGTCGGAGGGCAGCCAAATTTCTCCAGGATGCTCCAGAGAAGTGGCCTGTTGACTGTATCAAAGGCCTTTGTTAAGTCGACAAAGACCATATAAAGTGGTTTGTGGTGTTCTCGACACTTTTCTTGCAGCTGCCTGGCTACAAAGAGCATGTCAATGGTACTTCTCTGCTTTCTAAAACCACATTGTGTTTCAGGTAAAACATCCTCGGCAATGTGTACAAGGAGCCGAAACAACATGAGCCTTGTAAGGACTTTGCCCGCTGCAGAGAGCAGTGAAATTCCGCGGCTGTTTCCACACACAGCCGCGTCACCCTTCTTTTTGTAGATGTTTGTGATGTCAGCGTCTTTCCACTGTTGTGGAACGCATTTACTAACCCAGATGGTTGTGATGATGGCGTGGATGTTATTTATGATGGCATCACCGCCATACTTAAGTATTTCTGCGGGTAAGCCATCAGGTCCAGTTGCCTTGTTGTTTTTAAGGCTATCAATGGATGTCTTGACTTCAGCATGGGAAGGGGGAGCGTCCAGCTCCTGAATGAATGGTAGAGCAGGGAGTTCATTGAGCAGGTTAGGGTCAGTTTGCGTGTTTTTGTTCAGAAGATCTTGGTAGTATTCTGCCCAGCGTGAGAGGATCTCTGTTTTCTCTGTGTGCAGTGTGTTCCCATCTGCACTTCTGACTGGGTGGGAGGCATTTTTGTAAGGCCCATAAGCGGTTTTAAGGGCATTATAAAATTCCTTTTGGTTTCCGGAGTCTGCATAGCCTTGAACTTCTTGAGCCAGTTTTGTCCACCATTGGTTCTTCATTTCTCTAATCATATTCTGTGTCTTTGAGCGTATTGCAGCGAGCTTCTTACGCCTGGCGTGAGATGGTTTGTCTAATGCAGCTGCGAAGGCTTTATTTCTTTCAGCAATGAGCTTGTGGATGTCTGTTGCCTGGTCGTCAAACCAGTCCCTGTTCTTCTTTTTATTGACGCCTAGTACACGTCGAGATATAGTTAGGATGTTGCTGCATGCATTGTCCCAGGTTCTAGTGAGGTCTGCAGTAGTGTGGAGGTTGCTTGTGTCTATGGTGAGTTCGTTTTCCAGTGCTGCTTGGAATGTAGAGAGGATTTTCTCATCTTGGAGAGCGCGTATGTTCAGACGAGCAGGTGGTGCACATCGTCGTATAGGCGGCCTTATCTTGAGGTTCAGCTTCGTTCGTACAAGACGGTGATCTGTCCCTCCATCTGCACCTCGCATTGAGCGAGTGATCGTGACGTCTTTGAGATCACTTTGTCGTGTGATTACAAAGTCTATGAGGTGCCACTGTTTAGAACGTGGATGCATCCAGGTGGTTTTATGCATGTCACGGAGTTGGAATATAGTGTTGGTGATGGTGAGCGCATGTGTAGAGCAAAGGCTGAGGAGCCTAAGTCCATTAGCATTACATTTGCCAGTTCCATGGCGGCCCAGCACCTTTTCCCATATGTGGTGATCTGTTCCAACCCTGGCGTTAAAGTCGCCAAGGAGGATTAGCTTGTCCTCCCGAGGGATGGCTTGCAGGGTGGTGTGGAGTAATGCATCAAACTGATCTTTAGAGGCCTCGTTGGTAGGTAAGGTCGGAGCATATGCGTTAATAATTGATAAGTGACGGTTTTTTGACAAAGGGATACGCCACTGGATGAGTCTCTCAGATTTTCCAATGGGGGTGGTTGGAATGTGCTGGATGAGGGCTGTTCGTATGGCGAAAGCAACACCATGTATGCGTGGTTGGTCTTCAGGCACTCCCTTCCAAAAGAAGGTGTAGCCTTCTCCACTCTCTGTGAGGGACCCTTCACCAGAGAATCGAGACTCTGTGATCACACACACACACACACACACACACACACACACACACACACACACACACACACACACACACACACACACACACACACACACACACACACACACACACAGTCGGTTGCATTAGATTACCCCAGTACGGTGAGTTACATATGGGGGAGTGATTTACTTAATGGACAGACAGAGAGACTATTGATATGATGTGCTGAGGCAGATGTGGACGGCTTGGGACGTCCTACTGTTTGACTGCAATCAGCATAGTGCAATTGTGTTTATGATCAGCCGCAAACACAAATAGATATGGAATTCACTGATTGTATACATGGTGTTAAAGGTGCAGTGTGTAATATGACATCATCAAGAAAGTTCTACAAAGTTCTAGAATGCAACACTCCCTGTGTAACCCCAACCCTTTAGAATAATAACAGAAGCTACAGTGGCCTTCAAGGACAAGAACAATTCTAAATTTTAAACAATGCACCTGATGACATTCCAACTATGACAGTTTCAAGATGGCGGCACTAGGCCTTGGTCCAAAATATGCAGAATTATGGACATATTTGAGACCCTTTCTACACTCAACAAAAATATAAACACTTTTGTTTTTGCTCCCATTTTTCATGAGATGGACTTAAAGATCTAAAATTCATTCCAGATACACAATATTACCATTTCTCTCAAACATTGTTCACAAATCTGTCTAAATGTGTGATAGTGAGCACTTCTGCTTTGCTGAGATAATCCATCCCACCTCACAGGTGTGCCACATCAAGATGCTGATCTGACATCATGATTAGTGCACAGGTGTGCCTTAGACTGTCCACAATAAAAGGCCACTCTGAATGCAAACATCAAGAGCAGGTGAAATTGACACACACACACGCACACACACACACACA
>CM047507.1:29468329-29470829 GCA_026122265.1 Ammodytes dubius | reverse complement strand
CACACACACACGCACACACACACACACACACACACACACACACACACACACACACGCAAGCAGTTATTGTTACATTTACATCATCCTACAAACATTTTTTTTTTTTTTTTATAAATGTAAACAATATAAATAAATGAAAAAGTAAATAAATAAACAAAAACAACAAAAAACAGTAATGATAAATAATATATATATATACATATACACACACAGGTAGACAGTTTCATGAAGAGGATGTGGCTGTGGACCACCCTCCAGGCTAAGAAGCATGAGAGAAGGGTATGCGAGGTGACCCATGCTGTGAGACAGATAGAGGCAGTAATGGGACGTCTGACATCAATAACAGAAGCCCGGGCCATGACTACAAGAGAGGCAGTAGTAGTGGGACGTCCGAACTCAGCCAGAGACACAGCTGAGGCCTCACGTGAAAACACCGCAACTCATTTTAAAGAAGATAAACCAACGCAAGATTATTCAAAAGCTGTCAAGAATATCCCGGAGGAGAAAGCTACCAACATCAGCCCCGGGAATACCAATGAAAACATCTTGGAAGAGGAATATGACATAGTTGTGTCCAGCCCCTCGAAGATTACAAAGGCAGCAGCTTCTGTGTTTAGACTGGCGCGTAAATATTTGGGTGGTAGGACGGCCTAGAGAGAGGAGAGAGAGGAGAGAGGGGGCTGACCCAGTAACTACGAGGTCCCTGGCTGTTTGATTCTCCTTATATGGAGAACTTGGCCTTGGGTTTTAACAATAAAACATTTAACTTCAAACTGTCCACCAGAAATTAGTCAGTTATTGTATTAATAATAAGAATTTGGGGCGACTGTGGCTCAGGTGGTAGAGCGGGTCGGCCGATGATCAAAGGTAAATGGTAAATGGTAAATGGACTTGACTTATATAGCGCTTTTCTAGCCGATTTTCTCAGCCCCAAAGCGCTTTACATATCTTACCACATTCACCCATTCATAACACACACTCATACACCGATGGCAGTAGCTGCCATGCAAGGCGCTCTCTGAACCATCGGGAGCAATTTGGGGTTCAGTGTCTTGCCCAGGGACACTTGGACATGTGGCGGGTAGGCGGGGAATCGTACCTCCGACCCTGCACTCCAGAGGCAATCTTCCTACCCACTTCGCCACTGCCGCCTGAATGTCGATAGTTAGCCTGCTATCGGTGTATGAATGTGTGTGGGAATGGTAACGTGGGAAAGGAAAACAGGTCTCCCTTGCAAAAAGAGTCTTCGGTCTCAATGGGATTTACCTGTATAAATAAAGGTTAAAAAAAAAAATAATAATAATAATACAAGATCATACTGTAAATACATGGCCTGCTGTGTTTCACCTTAAACTAGGGTTTTCTTGATGAACAAAATCTTCACATTTTTTATTTGTATTTGCTTTAAAAATAGCAGCCATTTTATTTTGATCGGCATATGGCCACAAATGTACCTTTCCTTAACAACTATAAACGATCAAAATGTCCTGAGTTCAATTTTTTTTTCCTCCGCTTGTATATTACAGTACACTCCTCTGTCTGTCTCTCTCTCTTTCTCTGTCTCTCCCCCTCTCTCTCTCTCCCTCCCTCCCTCCCTCTCTCTACCTACCTCCCTCCTTCTCTCTCTCTCTCTCTCTCTTTCTCTGTCTCTCCCCCTCTCTCTCTCTCTCTCTCTCCCTCCCTCCCTCCCTCTCTCTACCTCCCTCCATCTCTCACTCTCTCTCTCTCTCTCTCTCTCTGTGTCTCCCTCTCACTGTCTCTTTCTCTCTCTCCCTCCCTCCCTCCCTCCCCGCTTCCCTCACTCTCTCTCTCGCTTTCCCTCCCTCTCTCTCATTCTCTCTGTCTCTTTCTCTCTCCCCCTCCTCTCTCTCTCTCTCTCTCTCTCTCCTCCCTCTCTCTTCTCCCTCTTTCTCTCTCTCTCTCTCTCTCTCTCTCTCTCTCTCTCTCTCTCTCTCTCCTCTCTCTCCCCCTCTCTCTCCTCCCTCTCCCCTTCCCTCCCTCCCTCCCTCCCTCCCTTACCTCCCTCTCTCTCTCTCTTATCTCCTCTCTCTCTCTCTCTCTCTCTCTCCTCTCTCTCTCTCTCTCTATCAAATCCTTTCAGTACAATTCTTGGGGACAGATTCAATCATCTCGAACCACTGCCTTTGAGTCTGACATTAAGATGTACCTCACTCCTACCTCCCCTCTCGCTCTCCCTCTCTCTCTGCCTACCTCTCTCTCCCTCCCTCCCTCCCTCCCTCTCTCTACCTACCTCCCTCTCTCTACCCCCCCTCTCTCTCTCTCTCCCTCTCTCCTCCCTCCCTCCCTCCCTCCTCTCTCCCTCCCTCCTTCACTCCCTCCCCCTCTTCCCTCCCCCTCTCTCTCTCCCTCCCTCCCTCTCTCTCTCTCTCCCTCCCTCTCTTTCCCTCTCTTTCCCCCCCTTTCTCCCTCCCTCCCTCTCTCCCTCTCTCCCCCCTCCCTCTCTGTCTCTCCCTCTCCCCCTTCCCTCTCTCTCTCTCTC
>CM047507.1:29450829-29453329 GCA_026122265.1 Ammodytes dubius | reverse complement strand
AAAAAATGTACAATTTTAAAAGGTGACACAAATGATAAATTACAATTGTTGCAAAAGAGCTGATAGTAATGTACCAAGCGGAAAAGTTGAAATTTTAAATTAAAGGAATACTTCACTCATACGGAACCGGCGTTCTATCATTATAAAATCACTATTATAATATGATGAATGAGGTTTTTCTTCCCTCAGTCTTCCCTCAGTCTTCCCTTGGCCCCAGCTGTCCTGTTAATCATAACCTAAATTTTTACTAGTGTGATGTCACACTAGTAGAATGTAGTGTTAGACAGTGAGACCATAAAACACTCTTTCTGCCTTTTCTCAGGCTAGGATGAACCGATTTCTAAAATGTTTGCACATTTATACTACATAGGATCTCAGAGTTCAATACACCTTCATATTTCCACCGGTGAAGTAGGCCTTTAAACGATACATCAATAAACATGTTGGTAAATGACTGTTGTAACCCTTCAATTGTATTTTAAAGTTGAAAGATGAAAAGTATAGATTTTTTAAAATGAAAATAAAAATGTCAACAATCAATTTTTTTTTAACGTTTCGTGTTGAAATTACATTAAAACATATGAGTACGTCCAAATATTCATCTTGCTGAGTATCAACCTGTTTCCTTTGTCGATACTGAGATATAATATAATTTTTGCTGAGTATTTTTGTACTTTTACGATTTTGTAAATGTGTGTGTGTGTGTGTGTGTGTGTGTGTGTGTGTGTGTGCTTGTGTGTGTGTGTGTGAGAGTTTGAGAGAGAGAGAGAGAGAGAGAGAGAAAGAGAGTGTTTTCAAACGCAAGAATGTAACTTGACACATTTTTTGAACCGTATTTGTGCTGTAATTTGAGCATGTTGTCAATAAAAACTAATCTTAAAAAAAAAAAAAAAAAACATTAAAACAACTTCTTTAACAAGTGCAGCAAAACAACAATACTTTTTTTTCATCATAAAAAGGCAGAAATGTACAAAAAAAGCACAAAAAAAAATCCAACATTTTCCCTTTAAAAAATCAACAGAGATACATTTTTGAAAGAATAATACTGTTATGTGTAATGAAGTGAGTGGAAAATGCATGGGGGAACAACTGTGACTATTTCTAACAGAGCGAATTGTGTTCTGAGTTTGGGCTGATTTTTAAATATATAATTAATTCAGATTAAAAAACATTCCTGCGTCATAATACCTTGTAAAAAAATAAAAATAAAAATAAAAAATTATATGCTGAA
The DNA here is from genome assembly GCA_026122265.1 of Ammodytes dubius. Lineage (NCBI taxonomy): Eukaryota > Metazoa > Chordata > Actinopteri > Uranoscopiformes > Ammodytidae > Ammodytes > Ammodytes dubius. Next base: position 29,452,098 of record CM047507.1, on the reverse strand, counting down.
ATTTCCTTATAAATTAGAGTTAGGACTAGAGAAGCAGCTTTTAGTTTTTATGCACCAAAAATCTGGAACAAACTCCCAGAAAACTTGAGGTCTGCTGCAACTCTCAGTTCTTTTAAATCGAGTCTGAAGACTTTTCTGTTTCCATTTTAACCTGTACTAACCCTAACCCTTTTATTCGCTTTTAAATGTTTTATAATGTGTTTTATGTATTCTAATCTTGCCCCTGTAAATCACTTTGAATGGCCTTGTGTCTGAATTGTGCTATATAAATAAACTTGCCTTGCCTTGCCTATAAAAAAATATGATGGTCACCCTATTATAAATATCAAGGCTACAAAAATTCCACAAAATGTAAAAAAAAGGCATTGAAATCGATATCTGAGAATTTTGATTTTGAATTATCCATGTACTTCTGATCCTTTATAATAGGTTGTAACATACATTTTATTGTTTTTATTCTGCTCATAATTCCTCTTCCAAAAAAGTGTCCTACTGAATGCCGTGCCCTGCAAAAACTACGCAGTAAGTGTGAAAATCGAGAACCCGTGTGTTTTGATTTTGAGTTATCTGTGTGTGTCCTTCTGAATCGAGTCGAAAAAAGCAAACAAAGGAATTATCACACTCTTGCATTGTCGCGCACACACACACACGCCCCGTCCCGCACACTCACACACACACACACACACACACACACACACACTCTTACCCCCCCATCCACACACACACACACACACACACTCACACTCTCCCCACCCCCCCCCCTCCCCCCAACCCTCAAAACTTGACGGTTGCTGAACTTATTTTTAGTGTCATGTGAAAAAGCCTTCTCGCTCTAACACAGACAATGCGACTGACCCCGCCACTGGTCATTGTCTATACGAGTCTCCGTCAAACGAAAAACCTAGCGCACACTTTGTCAGGTCTCCACTTCAATATCCATTCCCCCATCTGAAGTACGCTATCCGAAGTGACTTGATCGCTCCACCCCTTTTTCGTCTACACACACACACACACACACTCCTACACACACACACACACACACACTCCTACACACACACACACACATAGCCTCCGACACACACACACACACACACGCACTCCTACACACACACACACACACACACTCCTACACACACACACACTCTCCTACACACACACACACAGCCTCCGACACACACACACACACACACACAGTAACCATCATTCGGGGCTAGGCATTATGACAGCCTTGACGCCGCTTGACAAAAATATATGGATTTTTTTTAGCCT
>CM047507.1:29445829-29448329 GCA_026122265.1 Ammodytes dubius | reverse complement strand
CAAAGGCAAACACACACACACACACACACACACACACACACACACACACACACACACACACACACACACACACACACACACACACACACACACACACACACACAACCCCTCTCGAAATGCATTTTATTTTTTAGAGATAGCATCCGTCTGTGTGGATGCATTGAGGGGTTTTTTCTGTCCTCACATAATGCACAATATGGTCAGAATATGTGAAAGGCTTTCAGCGCGCACGGAAAGATAACCGAGACTGAAGGATAGGTTCTGGAGAGGCCTGTGTCTGTCCGCTATACACACTAATAATTATTTTGATATTTCTTGATTTAAAATAATATTTGAGGAAAAAATTGCAGAAAATAACTTAATGTACAAGAGTTAATCTTAACAGTTTATACTTCTTCCTACTCCTTTTCAGGCATATCAATTCAATATGTTATTAGTTTATTTTGTTTATTTTTATTTATTTTGTGAAATCATTTGAACATATTTTTTTATTGTATTTTCATGCTTTTAATTTTTTTTTGATGTCTGAAATAAATCAAATCAAATCAAATCAAATCGAACATTTTATCCTGTTTGCTTAACAGAAGAGGAACAAACAATTAGATTTTTTTTGTACAAAGAATTTGATATTCTAATGTCTATTCTATACTTGATGTATTTTAATCTTGATGTATGTCATGCCCCTGTAAAGCACTTTGAATGGCCTTGTGTATGAATTGTGCTATAGAAATAAACTTGCCTTGCCTTGATATCTTTGCTTAAATTTTCCTTTTTTTCTTGACAAAAAAATTATAATAATTTGGAAAATATGAGAAAAAAAAATGCAGAAAATGTACAAGTTAAAATGAACAGTTCACCCTGTTTGCCAAAAGGAGAGGAACCAGAATTTGAAAAAAAAAAATGTTTGTGCTGTTTTGTAGAAGTAGAGCGGTAGGCACTGTTACTATTATATGTTTTTCAGCTATTATGCACTAAATTAAATGTACTTATGGATATTATAATTACTTTCTACAAAATCTGCTTGGAAATAAAACCCAACATTCTACACACTGCATTGATATTTTTGCTTGAATTTTCTTTTTTTCTTGATATAAAAAAAAAGAAATTGGAAACGGAGAAAAAAGTGCTGACAATAACTTAATGTACAAGCGTTAATATAGACATTTCACCCTGTGTGCTTAGAGTAGAGGAGCCAGAAATTAAACTTTTTGTGCTCAAAGTAGAGCTACTTGATACTCAATAATATTGCAAAAAATTGTCTTTTTTTCTTGATAAAAAATTGAATTTGCGAATGTACAAATTAATGTTTGAAATATTAAAATAAAAATAGATAAAATAGAGCGTTGTGGGGAGTGGATACTAAATACTTGATTTTTTTGCTCAAATTATTCTTGATAAAAAAAACTAAATTAAAATTAAGAAAAATACAGAAAATAACTTAATGTACAAGCGTTAATATATAAAGTTCACCCTGTGTGCTAAGAGTACAGGAACCAGAAAGGAAAACTGTTTAGTGCACAAAATAAAGCAGTGTAGGGAATGTAGGGAACTGATACTTTATGCTTGATATTTTTGCTTGAATTGTATAATTTTCTTGATAAAAAAAAATATATAAAAAAAATAAAATCTCTGTAAATTTGGTTACAGAGAAAACAATAGCAGAAAATAACTTAATGTACAAGCGTAAATATGAACAGTTCACCCCATGTGTGTGGGATAGCCCAGAAACTGTTTAGTGCTCAAAATAGATGTATACTAGATATTTTTGCTTAAATTCACTTATAATCTTAATGACATTTTTGGGGGGGAAATAAAAAAAATAAATGCAAAAAATAACTTAATGTACAAGCGTTAATATAGACAGTTCACCCCATGTGTGTGTGATAGCCCAGAAAGGAAACTGTTTAGTGCTCAAAAAAAAAGCGGTGTAAGGGACATATAGTGGTTTGTAGAGAGAGAGATAGATAGAGAGAGAGAGAGATAGAGAGAGAGAGAGAGAGACAGACAGACAGAGAGACAGCCATCAGCACATCTTGGTTTTGACACAATCGTTCGTCCGTTTCTACTGATGCGGCACGCGGCTGAAATTCATACAGCGACCCTGGAAGAGAGAGAGAGAGAGAGAGAGGGAGAGAGAAAGAGAGAGAGAGAGAGAGAGGGGAGAGAGAGAGAGAGAAAGAGATAATTAGAATTAATATCATAGCAAACAACACATATTTTTTCAAGTAAAGTACATTAATTTTATTTTATTTTATTATTAACATTTATTTTTTTACATTTGCTTTATTTTATTTTATTATCATATATTTATTTTATTTGTTTTTACATGTTAAAGTTGCCTTTAACATGTATGCATTTCAACTTCTTCTACCGTTTATTAGTCTTTTAAATTCAATTACTTAGATTTAAAAAAAATATATATATATTATGCTTTATTTGCCTACTGTTATTATTATCTCTTAAAAATGCAATTTAAATATTTTCTCATGTCTTATTTTTA
>CM047507.1:29403329-29420829 GCA_026122265.1 Ammodytes dubius | reverse complement strand
TTTAATAGGTGATCGCTATGGCTACGACCAGCTTACATCACTTTAGATTGTGTCAGGATTTTTGAAAACGGGGGCAGCGGTTTGTGTGCGTGTGGTGTGCGTGTCGTGTGTGTGTGTGTGTGTGTGTGTGTGTGTGTGTGTGTGTGTGTGTGTGTGTGTGTGTGTGTGTGTGTGTGTGTGTGTGTGTGTGTGTGTGTGTGTGTGTGTGTGTGCAGGTACCAGCTACGGCCACCCAAATACAACAACACACATCAACTAATGAAGAGGAAAAAAGGATAGATAGGTAGATAGATAGATAGATAGATAGATAGATAGATAGATAGATAGATAGATAGATAGATAGATAGATAGATAGATAGATAGATAGATAGATAGATAGATAGATAGATAGATAGATAGATAGATAGATAGATAGATAGATAGATAGATAGATAGATAGATAGATAGATAAAAGATAGAAGAGAGAGAGAGAGAGAGAGAGAGAGAGAGAGAGAGAGATAGATAGATAGATAGATAGATAGATAGATAGATAGATAGATAGATAGATAGATAGATAGATAGATAGATAGATAGATAGATAGATAGATAGATAGATAGATAGATAGATAAGATAGATAGATAGATAGATAGATAGATAGATAGATAGATAGATAGATAGATAGATAGATAGATAGATAGATATATAGATATATAGATAGATAGATAGATAGATAAAAAAGAGAGAGAGAGAGAGAGCGAGAGAGAGAGAGAGAGAGAGAGAGAGAGAGAGAGAGATAGAGAGAGAGAGCGATAGAGAGAGAGATAGAGAGAGAGAGGAAAAAGGATAGAATAGGTAGATAGATAGATAGATAGATAGATAGATAGATAGATAGATAGATAGATAGATAGATAGATAGATAGATAGATAGATAGATAGATAGATAGATAGATAGATAGATAGATAGATAGATAGATAAAAGATAGAGAGAGAGAGAGAGAGAGATAGATAGATAGATAGATAGATAGAATATAGATAGATAGATAGATAGATAAAAAAGAGAGAGAGAGAGAGAGCGAGAGAGAGAGAGAGAGAGAGAGAGAGAGAGAGAGAGAGAGAGAGCGATAGAGAGAGAGAGAGAGAGAGAGAGAGAGTGAGAGTGAGAGTGAGAAAGAGAGAGAGAGAGAATAGGAGAAGTGGAGTGTGCATAGTGCCCTAAAAACAACTTTATAGAATAACAATAGGAGACAAATACTTCTTGCTTTAAGAGTGTTTTAAATCTGGCAAAAGTGGAAGAATAAAGAGAGAGAGACAGAAAGAGAGAGAGGGATAGAAAGGGATGGAGAGAGAGAGAGAGGGATAGAAGAGAGGGAGGGAGACAGAAGAGAGGGAAGAGGGAGAGGGAGAGAGAGAGGGAGTGAGACAGAGAGAGAGAGGGAGAGATAAGAGGAGAATAGGATAGAAAGAGAGGGAGGGATACAGAGCGAGAGAGAAGGGATTATAAAGAGAGGGAGGAACAGAGGAGAGATAGAGAGAGATGGAGAGAGACAGAGCGAGGGATTGGATTAAAAAGGAAGATAAAAACAAAGTGATAATCAAACTGATCAAGTCAGAATCTTAACATATAAAATAAATTACATTAAATCTGGATATCTCACAACAGCTTGATTGATTTGTTTTTGGTGTGTGTGGGTGTGTGTGTGTGTGTGTGTGTGTGTGTGTGTGTGTGTGTGTGTGTGTGTGTGTGTGTGTGTGTGTGTGTGTGGTGTGTGTGTGTGTGTGTGTGTGTGTGTGTGTGTTGTGTGCGTGTGTGTGGTGTGTGTGTGTGTGTGTGTGTGTCTGTTGTTGTTTGAAATCTATTAAAATAATATAAAAAAATAATAATAATACAATTACAGGAAATTACCTTGGAAAGAAAATAATGTTTTTGTCATATTTTTACCATTTAAACAAACAAGGATAATAAGAGAGATGAAATATATAAGGGACAATTAATTATTGTATTACAATTTTCTCTGAAATACTAGTTTAGTACTAATGCAAACTTGGCTACATCATTGAAAGTGTGTTTGAAAATTGTAGATTTTATTTGACATGACAATAGCATTGGTCGAACCATATGCATTGTTGTGTTAAATTTCATATCAATTTAAAGGTGCAGTGTGTAATATGACATCATCAAGAAAGTTCTACAAAGTTCTAGAATGCAACGCTCCCTGGGTAACCCCAACCCTTTCGAATAATAACAGAAGCTACAGTTGCCTTCAAGGACAAGAACAATTCTACATTTTAAACAATGCACCTGATGACATTCCAACTATGACACTTTCAAAATGGCGGTCACAAGGCCTTGGTCCAAAGTATGGAGAAATATGGACATATATGAGACCATTTCTAAGGGGAAAAAATAATGATTCAAACTATTGTTTTCAGCTATTATGCACTAAATTAAATGTACTTATGGATATTATAATTATTTTCTACAAAATCTGCTAGGAAATAAAACCCAAAATTCTACACACTGCAGGTTTAAATTTCATATCAATTTAAATGCATCATTTTGTGGATGAAAAAGAGGCCTTTGACAACACAAAATATTGTACTATTCCATTCCATTCTATTCCATTCTATATTCCATTCTATATTCCATTCCATTCCATTCCATTCTATATTCCATTCTATATTCCATTCTATATTCCATTCCATTCCATTCCATTCTATATTCCATTCTATATTCCATTCTATATTCCATTCCATTCCATTCCATTCTATATTCCATTCTATATTCCATTCTATATTCCATTCCATTCCATTCCATTCTATATTCCATTCTATATTCCATTCTATATTCCATTCCATTCCATTCCATTCTATATTCCATTCTATATTCCATTCTATATTCCATTCCATTCCATTCCATTCTATATTTCATTCTATATTCCATTCTATTCTATTCCATTCTATATTCCATTCTATTCTATTCTATTCCATTCCATTCCATTCCATTCTATATTCCATTCTATATTCCATTCCATTATATTCCATTCTATATTCCATTCTATTATTCCATTCCATTCCATTCCATTCTATATTCCATTCTATATTCCATTCTATATTCCATTCCATTCCATTCCATTCTATATTCCATTCTATATTCCATTCTATATTCCATTCCATTCCATTCCATTCTATATTTCATTCTATATTCCATTCTATTCTATTCCATTCTATATTCCATTCTATTCTATTCTATTCCATTCCATTCCATTCCATTCTATATTCCATTCTATATTCCATTCCATTCCATTCCATTCTATATTCCATTCTATATTCCATTCTATTCTATTCCATTCTATATTCCATTCTATTCTATTCTATTCCATTCCATTCCATTCATTCTATATTCCATTCTATATTCCATTCTATTCTATTCCATTCTATATTCCATTCTATTCTATTCTATTCCATTCCATTCTATTGGTAGAACATCTTGGGAGAAATTGACTGAGGATTTTGGTCCTGATGTCTCACTTGTTATTTTTCCACATTAGGTTACGTGTCTGCCAACGCAAGGCCACCAACAACAATTAGCTTCCTTTATCCTGGTCCAACACACACACACACACACACACACACACACACACACACACACACACACACACACACACACACACACACACACACACACACACACACACACACACACACGCACGCACACACACACCCACCCCTCATTGGCTAATCCTGTTACCAGCCAGGTCCCAGCTCGGACTTGCGATGCGCGCGGGAGGGGGGTTTACTGTGTGTGTGTGTACTGTGTGTGTGTGTGTGTGTGTGTGTGTGTGTGTGTGTGTGTGTGTGTGTGTGTGTGTGTGTGTGTGTTTTGTGTGTGTGTGTGTGCGGGGGGGCTAGGAGACGGAAAGGGGGGGGGGGGGGGATTAACATGGCAGTCATTATCAAATATACAACCAGTCACACAGACATCTGCCCTACTTTTCCTCTAATGTAGGGAGCACTAATCTGGTTAAAGAGAGCGCGGGGCGAGGGGCGTAAATCGCTGTGTGTGTGTGTGTGTGTGTGTGTGTGTGTGTGTGTGTGTGTGTGTGTGTGTGTGTGTGTGTGTGTGTGTGTGTGTGTGTGTGTGTGTGTGTGTGTGTGTGTGTGTGTGTGTGTGTGGGGTGTGCGGGGGGGTGGTGTGTGTGTGTGTGTGTGTGTGTGTGTGTGTGTGTGTGTGTTTTGTGTGTGTGTGGTGTGTGTGTGTGTTGTGTGTGTGGGAGTGCACAGTGCGAGGCTCGTAAATCGCCAGTGCTTTGCCCCTGCTGTAGTTAAGATGACAGTTCTCTTGTGTGTGTGGAGGGTGGGGGTGAGGGGGGGGGGGTGTGTGTGTGTGTGTGTGTGGGGGTGGGGGTGAGGGGTGTGTGGTGTGTGTGTGTGTGTGTGTGTGTGGGGGGGAGCTGAGCGGGCCTGTCAGTGGCTACTTGTTATAAGGCTAACAGGTCTACTGATAGCTCTAATGAGGACTCGGCGATTCTGCCCACACACACACACACACACACACACACACACACACACACACACACACACACACACACACACACACACACAGACACACACACACACACACACACACACACACACACACACACACACACACACACACCATACTCTCCACACATCACCATCATTATAATACTGTACTAGAATTGCTGCTGCTGTATCGAGTGCTATATAATGTACAAAGAATATGTATATACCTAAACATATAGGCATGTATTTGTGATTTGAAATTGGTATTGTATATTTTGTCATTTTCGAGCGACCTGGGATTAAATGTTATTTGTGTTTAATTCTGCCCACACCAAGAAAAAAACAGCTCCGGAAAAAATTAAGAGACCTCTCCAAATGTTCAGTGTCTCTCGTTTTAATATTTAGAGGCATATGTTTGAGTAGAATGAACATTTTGGTTTTTATAATATAAACTACTGACAACATTTCTCACAATAAAAATATCGTCATTTAGAGCATTTTCAATAAGTAATGTAGAGATAAAGATTTAAGAAAAATCCAGACTGGTCTCTTAATATTTATCTGGGTCTGAATAGGCATGTATTTGTAATTTGAATAACCCTGCTATGTATATGTTGTATGTTTTTGTAATTTTCGAACGAACTGGGACATTTTTGTTTAACTGATTGCGTAATAAACAAAGCTCACATCTTATTGTACTGGTCTCCATTATATTGAAATTAAACATAAGTCAGATCACTTCACTACATGTAACAGCTAAAAACAAAATACACACTTTTTATTTTTATTTAAATGTGTAAATAATGTCCTCCAACTGCCAGAGGTTTGCTTTCTTTTAAGGAAGACACACTTGCTATTTTTTATAGTTTAAACCTGCAGTGTGTATAATTTTGGGTTTTATTTCCTAGCAGATTTTGTAGAAAGTAATTATAATATCCATAAGTACATTTAATTTAGTGCATAATAGCTGAAAAAAATGTTTTGAATTATTTTTTCCCCTTAGAAAGGGTCTCATATATGTCCATATTTCTGCATATCGTGGACCAAGGCCTAGTGCCGCCATCTTGAAAGTGTCATAGTTGGAATGTCATCAGGTGCATTGTTTAAAATGTAGAATTGTTCTTGTCCTTGAAGGCCACTGTAGCTTCTGTTATTATTCAAAAGGGTTGGGGTTACCCAGGGAGCGTTGCATTCTAGAACTTTGTAGAACTTACTTGATGATGTCATATTACACACTGCACCTTTAAACTAGAATAGTTAGCAACACACACACACACACACACACACACACACACACACACACACACACACACACACACACACACACACACACACACACACACAACACACACACACACACACACACACACACACACACACACACACACACACACACACACACACACACACACACACACACACACACACTACTACCACTGCTATTATACTACACGTCTGCTGCTCTACTGCCTGCTATATGATGTATATCACTATTTATATATACTTATTTGTTTCTCCACACTCTCTAACTCACTCTAATCTCTTTCCACAAAAACGCTTCATTATACCTGACACACACACACACACAGACACACACACACACACACACACTGCCACCCCCCCCCACACACACAGACAGACACACACACCATCACTACATTTTAGCCGTCGCCACCACACCGTTTGCATTTATGTACACACACACACACACACACAAAAAAAATCGCTTCATTATATGTGACGCTGCGTACACACACACACACACACACACACACACACACACACACACACACACACACACACACACACACACACACACACACACACACACACACACACACACGCACGCACACACACACACACACACACACACACACAGACACACACACAGACACACACACACTTCATTATGTGACGCTGTGGTTTAATTCTAATTACCTGTGTTAATTATAACCATCTCATGCTCTGTGATCCAGGCGGCTTCCTTTCAACTGAACGTCTATTTTCCCAGTCTTTGTTTACTTTCAAATTAAAGCGTTTTATGTGTGGAAATTAACTGTTACATTTGGTTCGACAAGGTGTTTATGTGTGTGTGTGTGTGTGTGTGTGTGTGTGTGTGTGTGTGTGTGTGTGTGTGTGTGTGTGTGTGTGATTGTGAATCTGTGTGTTTGTGTGTGTGTGTGTATCTCTCTCTGTCTGTATGTGTGTGTGTGTGTGTGTGTGTGTGGTGTGTGTGTGTGTGTGTGTGTGTGTGTGTGTGTGTGTGTGTATAATAATGTGAAGCTGACGGCAATTTATTAAAAAAGTAAAGGCACAGTGCTTCTTGCAATTGGGTCGGATCGAGTCCGGACAAATTCACACCACAAACGAACTGCAGCAAACTAAACACGGCATGTGTGCAGGCCTGCCCACACAACTGGCTGGGCCCCTGGAAACCTCCAGTCAATGCAATTTATAAGAATGTAGAAGAACTAAAAAAGGTACCAAACCTGTTTGTTCATGGGCTCCAAATATCAGATTCTTCACACACAAATGAAAAAAGGCGGTTCTCTACATGAATAACCAAACCAACCTACCCTGAAAACTATAAAGTTGGCCTATGTTTGGTTGCAACATTTAGGCTTAGTTCATTCTACTCTCATCACTGCAAAAGCACTGAAATCATTACAAAAAAGTTCTTAATCTTTGAACTCAAATCTGTTCCTTCAATTATTTCCAACTTCTTTGTGCCTTGTGTCTTTCTTTGCATTAAGAACTTTTTAGGTCTATTTTTATTTTTTATTTTTAGAAACAATACAGAAAGCAGGACCTTGGTGGTTACGGCAATAATTAAAACAGGATGATGCTGCTCGTCAGCTTCATTGTGGTATGACCCGGCTGGTTGGTCGATTGGCCAGGTTTCTGAAAAACTGGTCAGACCTGGCTGGCCGTGTCAACCTGAAGACTTATGTCAAAGCCTTTAGAAGGTATAGTCCCCAAAGGGAAAGTCTTTATCACAAAAATGTACGTTATGGGGAGAGATCATTTAAACCTTTGTAGACTCAGGACAATGACAGAGTAACTAGCCTGCCCTGTTAATAAGAATGTAGAAGAACTACAAAAGGTACCCAACCTGTTTTTTCATGGGCTCCACATACTTTTCACAACCACACCCAGACACAAGTAGCAGGTAAATGTGGAACGACTCAGGAAATATAATCCAGACAAAACTGTTTAATATCAAAACCCAATCTTGTCACCATTTGGCACACAAAGGGTTTATAGGATGGATTATGTTTGAAACAGTCACACTCCGCTGTGCTCAATCTGAAACATTTTGAACATTTCTGCTTTTCTACTGCTTTTTAAAATGGCCGTAAGCGGAGCCGCGGCTCTGTGTAAACACCCAACTTTGAATAGATATTGACATACATATCTAAAAATCTAAAAATAAAGGTTATCTAGGTAGGTTCTTGGCTTCCAAAGACCATGGGCCCCCAAGTGGCTGGGCCCTAGAAAGCTTTCACACTTTCTACCCCTTATCAGACTTAGTCAGACTGTCACGCTCTCGCTCCACAGGTATGAGGGAATCTCTGAATGTCGTGAGATCCAAATGTCAGGGGGAAGAAGTAAGCAACAGATGTCATGATATCAATCTATTCTGGGTGAGAACAACAGCAATGTCCTAGTGTCACAACATCTTTCCAGTTTTACCCGTTCAGTTGAAACTCAACCAATAACACAAACTCGTTGTTCTAGTGTGTGGGGGAGGGGGGGGGAACAAGATTCCACACTTCACCTGTGCCCCAGGCTGTTGTGTGATTGGTCGGACTGGTGTGACATCACAGTCCTCCTATAGATATAAGCAGTGAACTCATGAGACAACGCCACAGAGTCTCTCAGTCTGACCTGCAGGTGACTTCAGACAGGTAAGCATTCAACTATACACTCTAAGTTTTATCATTTTTTATTTTTTTTTCAAGATATTTTTTGGGCATTGTTGTGCTTTATTGACAGTGTAGAGAGGGTTGAAATGGGACAGAGAGGGGAGTGACATGCAGAGAACGACCGCGGGCTGGAATCGAACCCGGGTCCACTGCTGGCCGAGGCCCATGGGGGGGACGCCCTACCAACTGAGCTAAGGGTGCCCCTATTATTTTGAACAAATATGTATTGTATACTGCAAACCAGTTACAAGCTGGGAAAAATACAATTTACTCTCGTTACGAGTTGTCGACAACCTGATCATCTCTTCAGACAAGAATTTTGGTGTAAATTAAACTTGCGTCTTAAAGCTGGTAGACAGTGTTTCTCTCTTTGCAGCCGGTGCAGCAGGACAGACTTATTATTTGGTGTAGTGAATCTTTACTGCTGCAGACATGATGTGCAGGTACCGAGTGGAGTTAAAGCAGTGCGCTTCGTCATGTGGTTGTTTATTTTAAGATCCTTTTGTTGGTTTATAAAGCTCTTAATGGTCTTAGTCCTAGTTATTTATCAGATTTGCTTTTATCCTATGAACCCTCTCGTACCCTCAGGTCTTCTGGCGGTGGTCTTTTAATTATCCCAAAAGTTTTTTTACCAAAACTCACGGTGAGGCATCCTTTTCTTACTACGCCCCACGTCTGTGGAACACCCTGCCTGATGACCTGAGGGCCGCAGAAAGTGTTGATACCTTTAAGGGCAAACTCAAAACCTACCTTTTTAGTCTTTAGGCTTTTTAATCACAGAATGTATTTGTTTTATCTTTCAGATTAAACAACCTACTGTTTTTATCTATCTTTTATAGCCTATTTTATTTATATATGTAGTCTGCTTTTATTTTCTATATATTCTTATTTATATTTTTTCTCTTCTACGTATTATTTCTAATGATTTTTTTTTGCGTGTATGAATATAAATTTATTTACATTTAAACCTGCAGTGTGTAGAATTTGGGGTTTTATTTCCTAGCAGATTTTGTAGAAAGTAATTATAATATCCATAAGTACATTTAACTTAGTGCATAATAGCTGAACAAATGTTTTGAATGATTTTTTTTTTCCCTTAGAAAGGGTCTCATATACATCCATATTTTGGACCAAGGCCTAGTGCCGCCATCTTGAAAGTGTCATAGTTGGTGGTCATCAGGTGCATTGTTTAAACTTTAGAATTGTTCTTGTCCTTGAAGGCCACTGTAGCTTCTGTTATTATTCAAAAGGGTTGGGGTTACCCAGGGAGCGTTGCATTCTAGAACTTTGTAGAACTTTCTTGATGATGTCACATTACACACTGCACCTTTAACTTAATTTCTAATCTATTTTATATATACTGTTTTATATTGTACAAAACATTCCTTTGCACTATTTAGAATTTATCTAATTTAAAAGTTGTTTTTTTCAGTTTCGTATTTTCTTTGGTTTGTCTGATGTTGTATTTTGGGATTATATGGTGAAGATGCAGAACTGTCCAGTTTCAGATATTTCATGAATTACGAACTACATTTTTAATCCATTTTTAGGATATAAAAACAGCTCATCAGCGATCCAGACGGACCGACATCAGGATTTTAAACCAGTCACTTCAGCAGATCTTTGACGATGAAGGTTCAATTGTAGCTTCACACGTTTCTGTGTTAGCTCTGTGTGCTAACGGGTCTACTTAGGTTATTTAATAATAATAATTAATATAATTTAAAAATACATATTTACATTACTGGGATGAAGTGGGTGATGAACAACAATTAGACGCAGTATGCCAGTTTCAAAAGATGTGTTTTGAGATGGGACTTGAAATTGGAAAGGGCGTCAGAAGTACGGTTGTCCGGTGGGAGGGCGTTCCAAAGGTGGTTGACGTCACAGAATTAAATTAACGGTAAAGTAGGGGGACAATTAAACATATATTCTGTTCACACCAGTCCCTAAAAACCAACACAACCACCTGGCCGTAATGTTAACACAGTAGAGAAGCTTCAAATCTTTTTCCATCTCAACTTCTGCTCTGTTCTCAGCTGGTTTTAGTCCTCCTGCTCATGGCTGCAGTGTTGGTCAGCAGCACTGTCTCACTGCCGGTGGACTGCAGTGAGATCCACAGTAGCATTCCCACCGGAGAGTACACTGTCTATCCCACTGGACCCACATCTGCTGTGCAGGTACACTTCCTCCTCTAGTGCACACACATTCACCTTTTGGTTACTAAAGGTGTTGTAATTGTAGCATCAACACTATTTTAAAAGGTGCAGTGTGTAATATGACATCATCAAGAAAGTTCTACAAAGTTCTAGAATGCAACGCTCCCTGGGTAACCCCACCCCTTTTGAATAATAACAGAAGCTACAGTATGGCCTTCAAGGACAAGAACAATTCTAAATTTTAAACAATGCACCTGATGACATTCCAACTATGACACTTTCAAGATGGCGGCACTAGGCCTTGGTCCAAAATATGCAGAAATATGGACATATATGAGACCCTTTCTAAGGGAAAAAATAATAATTAAAAAAAAACAATTCAGCTATTATTATTATGCACTAAATTAAATGTACTTATGGATATTATAATTACTTTCTACAAAATCTGCTAGGAAAAAAAAAAAAAAAAACTTCTACACACTGCAGGTTTAAAGTAACGCTTACAGCATCATGTTTGAATGTATTGTTTTTTTAAGATAATTTTTGGGGCATTTTCTAAAGCTTTATTGATAGTGGAGAGAGACAGTGATGAAATGGGTCAGAGAGGGGAATGACATGCAGAGAACGACCCGGGCTGGATTCTAACCCGGGTCTGCTGTGAAGAGGACTGAGACTCTATGGGGAAGAAGGGGGGGAGGGGGTTTGGGGTACACCTCGAGCATCCCACTTGAACTGACTGTTTTGTGATGAATGTGTTTGTCTGCAGGTGCACTGTGACATGGAGTCACTTGGAGGGGGCTGGACGGTGAGTTTGTCTGATGCAAATTAAAGGGACACTTGACAGCACATTCAAGATTCAACACATTTTTTAAAAAAAATGTGCGTCTCCCATTTCCAATAGAAAATTATCTAAAATAAATAATAATAATAATAATAATAATAATAATAATAATAATAATAAGAAGAAGAAAATAATTGGAGAGTAGAATTTACAAGAATAAGACTTTTTCACATAGTTTATTTGGGCAAAAAGTGTTCTATCGTTTTATATCCTCTGCCTTGCAAATGGAAAATATGCTTATCGGCATATTAAATGTGTCATGCTTTGATTTAATTGTGTTGGCCTCTCTGCCTACTGCAAGTAGCCCACATTTAAATTTTACTATTAGGCGAAATTACTACATGCGTTGATGATATTATTCTTTATATAGCCCGCTTACCAATATTTTTTACCTGGATTTTTTCCGCTTTGGCCGGTAAAATGAAACATTACCGGTCACAGGATCGGCACACATTTTTTTTTCTAGCGGAAACAAGATCTGGTTTTCTCTGGTTTCTTTTGCTCCGTCGGGATGTTTTTCTGGGCATCAGCCATTTGTGCTGTGCAGGTGGAGGTGGCCAACTCTGAACTGATACATTGATGCCACGTATATGCCTTCAATATTCAGCTTCCTTTCACCTATTTATGTCATTCTGTTAAAGTGAGTGACTCTGTCCCCAGGTGTTCCAGAGGAGACTGGATGGCACAGTGAACTTCTACAGGGGCTGGGACCAGTACAGGACCGGCTTTGGGAACGCTGATGGGGAGTACTGGCTCGGTGAGAAATGAAACCCCAGCACATATCCATACACACAAAACCCCTTCGCCCATTTTATTGGACCTTTATGAACGTTTTTTTTGTGTCTCTTTTTCGTAATCTGATGGCAATGTTAAAGTGTGTGTGTGTGTGTGTGTGTTTGTGTGTGTGTGTGTGTGTGTGTGTGTGTGTGTTTTCGTTCAGGTCTGGAGAACATCCACCAGATAACACGTCAGCGAAAGTACGAGCTGCTGGTCGACATGGAGGACTTTGAGGGGAACAAAGTGTTCGCTCGTTACTCCTCGTTCTTCGTTGAAGCGGAGCAGCACGGGTACACTCTGCGTGTGTTTGGATTCACCGACGGAGGGGCAGGTGAGCGTATACATCAGGAGGGGAGGGGGCCGCAGCACAAGCCTAGTCAAAGTCCACTAGTAAAGCACCTTGAATGGCCTTGTGTCCGAAATGTGCTTTATAAATAAACTTGCCTTGCCTTGCCTAGTACAGTCTGTAGAGTGGCAGCATTATAGTCGTCACAGAAGCCACAGTAGTGTTACTATAAATGTCAAGATTAAATATGCTGCTTAAAGGTGCAGTGTGTAATATGACATCATCAAGAAAGTTCTAAAATGCAACGCTCCCTGGGTAACCCAACCCCCCTTTCGAATAATAACAGAAGCTACAGTGGCCTTCAAGGACAAGAACAATTCTAAATTTTAAACAATGCACCTGATGACATTCCAACTATGACACTTTCAAGATGGCGGCAATAGGCCTTGGTCCAAAATATGGACATATATGAGACCCTTTCTAAGGGGAAAAAAATTCAAAAAAAAAATTTCAGCTATTATGCACTAAATTAAATGTACTTATGGATATTATAATTACTTTCTACAAAATCTGCTAGGAAATAAAACCCACAATTCTACACACTGCAGGTATAAAGCTCACATATTATGCTAAATGCACTTGTTCAATGTGTTTTAACATAACTATGGGTCCACGGTGTGCCTAGAGACTGCCAAAGTATCAAAAAAAATGTACTCTCTCCTTTTCTCACCCTCACTCTTTCTGAAAACCTCCACCCCTCCCCCCAATATACTCCGTTCAGAATTGTTCTCGCTATGTCGTCATAGTTTAAAGAAATACAAACAGGCCAGCCCAGTTTCCCCCCCATAGACGGCTCTAAACGGAGTGCTTCCAGACCATACTACTTGCTGTAGTTTGGTCTGGCTTTGCGAGACTAATCGTTACGTAATCACAGCAGAGACGGTGGGAGGGGCAGCAGAGAGGTGGGAGGGGCCAGCAGAGAGGTGGGAGGGGCCAGCCAGATCGCAGGCTGCAGACACCAATATAGGTCATCCTGAGACCAGAGGAAACTCAGGGTATAGAGGCTTGCTACAATGAATGATCTGAACGGGTTTTTCAGCAAACATCTACAAAAATAAGCATTAGGGACTACTTAGACCAGGGGTGTCCAAACTACGGCCCGCGGGACAACTGCAGCCCGCTTTTTATTGGCCCGCAACATTTCTTAGTTAACCCACTAGTGCAGGGGTGTCAAAACTGATTGATTGGCCCGTGGCACATTTTAAAAATATAATGTAATATGGCGCTTTTAATTTTTAAATAATTTAAATGCACTCATTATATTACAGAGAAATATGTCCCATAAAAGAAAAAGAGCACCAAGCCCATCCCAGAGGACCCTGCATAATATTTTATTTTAAATTAATATTATTATGGAAAATCCATGTGTCCTTCTCCAATAGCTTCTAATTCATCTGACACAGTGTCTCCATTTTTTTTCATACAACATTTTTCAGCTTTAGCCTCTTAATTTCCCTCTCAAAGTGCACCAGATTCATGCAAAATCTCACGGGGGGGCATACCCCCGGACCCCCCTGGGAGGGGCGGGATCTCGGCTGGCTACAATTTTCACCCAGCTGGACATTGGACGCAAAAGCAGAAAACACTGGGTGTATCAATGGCATTTAACAAGAGGGGGAATGTATCTGTTTAATGTGCAAGAAAAGTGTTGCCGTGAAGAAGGATTACAATTTACGAAGACACTATGAAACTAAACATCAGAGCAGCTACATGTCCTGATAAACGTGTCATTTTTGCAAAGTGGCCCGGCCCTTCGTAGATTTTTTCTGTATGTGGCCCTCAGTGAAAAAAAGTTTGGACACCCCCTGACTTAGACCATATAACATTGACAGAAAAGTGCATAATATGGTAATATGCTTTAATGTTTTGTGTCTGTAGGACACGGCTTGTCTGGCCACACCGGGATGAAGTTCTCCACCTTCGACAAAGACCAGGACACTTGGCCTAAGAACTGTGCCAGAACATACCTGGGGGCGTTTTGGTACTCTGCTTGTCACTCTGCAAACCCAAACGGGGTCTACCGTTGGGGGGCTGACGCTGCTCTCTTTGCTGTTGGAGTGGAGTGGCAGCAATGGAAGGGTTATAACTACTCCCTGAAGGCCATCAGCATGAAGATCCGTCCTGTGCAGTAATGCTCCAGGACAAACGTACAGCAGAATATCAGCTCATCTCTTGTGATTGTTTTCCTTTTCTCTTGTTAAACATTTAATCTCACTCTGGGCCTTATTTTACTGAAACTCACTCAGGCACAATCCACCAGCACTGGAGTAGCAACTCATATCTGTAACATCTCAAATATTAATATACATAACCAGTGCATCTGGATTTATGACCACATTAAACCTGCAGTGTGTAGAATGTTGGGTTTTATTTCCTAGCAGATTTTTTAGAAAGTAATTATAATATCCATAAGTACATTTAATGTAGTGCATAATAGCTGAAAAACATTTTTTGAATAATTTTTTTTCCCCTTAGAAAGGGTCTCATATATGTCATATTTCTGAAAATCTTGGACCAAAGCCTAGTGCGCCATCTTGAAAGCGTCATAGTTGGAATGTCATCAGGTGCATTGTTTAAAATTTAGAATTGTTCTTGTCCTTGAAGGCCACTGTAGCTTCTGTTATTATTCTAAAGGGGTGGGGTTACCCAGGGAGTGTTGCATTCTAGAACTTTGTAGAACTTTCTTGATGATGTCATATTACACACTGCACCTTTAAGAACGGAAATCAGGGAAATGACTAAATCGATGCAAAGACAGTGCTGCTTGGTATGTGCCAGCAGGAAAGTAGGGCCATAATCTCTCACTAGAAACAGACATATAGAGTCTGATAGTGTGTAAAGTATAGTGTATACTACTTTCAACCCTAATGTGAATCATTCTCCGCTGTACGTCACAATAAAGCAGAAGCTGAGCAGCACACTGATGTTATCTGATGTCTTCACTGTGTCTGCCTGTATGTCTGTCTGTCTGTCTGTATGTCTGTCTATCTGCCTGTCTGTCTGTCTATCTGCCTGTCTGCTGTCTGTCTGTATGTCTGTCTGCCTGTATGTCTGTATGTCTGTCTGTCTGCCTGTCTGCCTGTATGTCTGTCTATCTGCCTGTCTGTCTGTCTGTCTGTCTGTCTGTCTGCCTGTCTGTCTGTCTATCTGCCTGTCTGCCTGTCTGTCTGCCTGTCTGTCTGTCTATCTGTCTGTATGTCTGTCTGTCTGTCTGTCTGGATTCTCTCTCATATGGGGATGTTTCTCACACTATGTTGCCGGGTCTATTCATCGCATACCATGGATCAGTTTGGTTACATTTAAATCCTTGAAGAGGTCATGTTGCCTTATGCTCAGAGGTGGAAAGAGTACAAACATATTCTACTCAAGTAAAAGTATGATTACTTGGATGAAATTGTACTTAAGTAAAAGTAAAAGTACTGGTCTAAAAATCTACTGAAGTAAAAGTGAAAAAGTAGCTGATTTAAAATGTACTTAAAGTACAAGTTACTAGTTACTTTTTAACAGATGGAGGGGGAAGGGGTCTCTTCAGTGTAGGGCATTCTATATATAGACAAGGGGATATACATCTCAAACTAGTTTTGTTTAATTAATACAACACAAAAATCATAATCATGATTATTTTGATTGACATTGTGTAATCACAATTATTAGACAATTACTCATTGATTTAAGAACTGCAACATGCACTTTAACATTTGAAACCATGACTTTTGACTTTAAACATATACTAATTGAACTGAAAACAAAGAAAATGCAAATAGCCTAAGTAAAACATATTTTTTATAATTAAATAAAATAAGTGTCAAAATCTAAATAAACCGTTGCAAATGTTGTCGATAGGGCACGTCTTTTGCTAGCAGGAATGTGAGGGCATATTTTAATGTATATCTCATGGAGCTGGCAGGATAAGCACGTTGCATTGTAGGCTACAGTGTTCTTAATTGATGACTGTTGTGGTGGCAAGAGTCAAGGAGCTTTAAACTTCCTGTGTTTTTTATTCCTTTATTGCTTGGTCATAGACCACTTGGGTTTGACTTAAAGTGAGTAAACTAATTGGTCGTGATGTTTTGAGGTGCAGCAGGGTCGCATATGACTTTCTCTCTCTCTCTCTCTCTCACGGTCGCGCATGTCATCTGAACTTTTTTTTTTTTTTTTTTTTTTTTTTTAAACCTTTATTTATACAGATATATCCCATTGAGACCGGAGACTCTTTTGCAAGGGAGACCTGTTATCCTTTCCCACGTTACCATTCACACACACATTCACACACCGATAGCAGCAGGCTAACTATCGACATTCACACAAGGCAATTTGGGGGAAGTGTCTTGCCCAAGGACACAACAACTCTGATACAGGTGGCAGGGCGGGGATCGAACCTCCAACCCTTTGATCATCGGCCGACCCGCTCTACCAACTGAGCCACAGTCGCCCCCGACCTAGAGGGGGGGGACAGACCTAGAGTGTGGGGGGGGGGGGGGGCATCGCCAAGCAAACCTGAACGAGTGGCATGTGATATGGATTATAACCAATGCAAAGATGATTCATAATCGTATGTGCCTTCCTTGACTTGAGACTGACACAAACGGGTAGATTCAGAAACCCAAGGTGTGAAGGGCCCGGGGGGTTTATTTTCATTTTCACATTTTCATTGGTTGCGTTCCGAATCGCATACTTTCTACTATATAGTATGTAGAAAGAAGATTTAGGATGTCCCGATTCTTGTGGCCAGATTTAGGATGGTTAGAAGTACCGGATGTCCTACTTCATGCGGCCAAGATTGTTAGTGTTGAAAACTGCATCCTATTTGGGCGATTCTGACCCACAATCCAGTGCGCACGTGAAGTGACGTGACATCGACGAAGCCTCCGTATGAAAACAAACGGGGATGAGACGGATATAAAAGCAAGAGGCAAGATCAAGGCGCAATGTTATGATGAAATAAGA
>CM047507.1:29356545-29359045 GCA_026122265.1 Ammodytes dubius | reverse complement strand
CTTTAGACCGATGATGATATTAGTATTTTCTATTTTATATATTTTTTTTATTTAACCTTTATTTAACCAGGAAAGTCCCATTGAGTTTAAAACCCTCTTTTTCAAAGGAGTCCAGTACATGATCTAAAATTACAAGGAGTTATGACTAAAATGGAGAAATACATAAACGTCTAAATTTAGCTCCCGGCCTGCGGTCACTTTACTCATCCATTCAAATGTTCTCATTTTCATATCTGATAAATTGTCAGTCACACAAACACCAATAATTCGCTTTTTTTTTCTCTCTCTTTGCCTTTCTGTGCCCTCTATGCAAATGCCTCTCTGTGTGTGTGTGTGTGTGTGTGTGTGTGTGTGTGTGTGTGTGTGTGTGTGTGTGTGTGTGTGTGTGTGTGTGTGTGTGTGTGTGTGTGTGTGTGTGTGTGTGTTGTGTGTGTGCTGATGCAAGATTTATGATATATTCTCCGCAGAAAAACACCCACAAATGGTTTTAATTTGTGATGTAGGAGCGTGTTTTACAGATAGGGACGTATCAGTTATGGCCAGGCAGTAGTCAACATGAATTTACTCCATATTTGAATATTTATTTGTATTTTTTTCCGCCCATTTTTAGTGATTAGAAAATATATCAGAGCGTGTGTGTGTTGAATGATTATATTAAAGGTTGAAAATACTGTCTATCTGTCTATATGTTTATCTGTCTGTCTGTCTGTCTGTCTGTCTGTCTGTCTGTAACTCACTGATGGTCTGTTGATCCACTATAAAGCTGCAGACCACTCCCTATCTATCTGTCTGTCTGTCTGTCTGTCTGTCTGTCTGTCTGTCTGTCTGTCTGTCTGTCTGTCTGTCTGTCTGTCTGTCTGTCTGTCTGTCTGTCTGTCTGTCTGCCTGTCTGTCTGTCTGTCTGTCTGTAACTCACTGATGGTCTGTTGATCCACTATGAAGCTGCAGACCACTCCCTATCTGTCTGTCTATCTGTCTGTCTGTCTGTCTGTCTGTCTGTCTGTCTGTCTGTCTGTCTGTCTGTCTGTCTGTCTGTCTGTCTGTCTGTCTGTCTGTCTGTAACTCACTGATGGTCTGTTGATCCACTATGAAGCTGCAGACCACTCCCTATCTGTCTGTCTGTCTGTCTGTCTGTCTGTCTGTCTGTCTGTCTGTCTGTCTGTCTGTCTGTCTGTAACTCACTGATGGTCTGTTGATCCACTATGAAGCTGCAGACCACTCCCTATCTGTCTGTCTGTCTGTCTGTCTGCCTGCCTGTCTGTCTGTCTGTCTGTCTGTCTGTCTGTCTGTCTGTCTGTCTGTCTGTCTGTCTGTCTGTCTGTCTGTCTGTCTGTCTGTCTGTCTGTCTGTAACTCACTGATGGTCTGTTGATCCACTATGAAGCTGCAGACCACGCCCTCGTTGCTGCGTCCGATGCTGAAGCCGTTTCCTCTCAACACGATGTCGAACGATTCTGAGGAAATAGAAACAAAGGGACAAACAGAACTATTAGGGAACGTTGAAATGTTCAAAAAAAAAAGCTGGAATGTTTCTGAATGTCTGCGAAAAAAAAAAAGTTCGGAATGTCTGCGGAAAAAAAAGTTCGGAATGTTTGCGAAAAAAAAAAGTTCGGAATGTTTGCGAAAAAAAAAAGTTCGGAATGTTTGCGGAAAAAAAAGTTCGGAATGTTTGCGAAAAAAAAAAGTTCGGAATGTTTGCGAAAAAAAAAGTTCGGAATGTTTGCGAAAAAAAAAAGTTCGGAATGTTTGCGAAAAAAAAAGTTCGGAATGTTTGCGAAAAAAAAAAGTTCGGAATGTTTGTGCATAATTTTGGAAAAAAATACGAATGAATACAGTTGGGGGAACCTTATATATGCGGGTAAACTAAGTACCACACTGTAATACACTTGATAGGATACAATCCTATACAGAAAAGGGAGAACAAACATAAGTAAGGGTTAATGCCCGACGAGGTGTCCAGGTATCAGGAGTTAATGGACACCGTGGAGGCGAGAACTGTCCGACGCGCAGCGGAGGACAGTTGCCTTCACGAAGTCCATTAATCCCTGATACCTGGACACCTCGAAGGGCATTAACCCGCTTATACCATAGTCACCTACTAATAAAAATAATAATTAGACCAATCAGTTATATTTTCATGCCTTTTTGCGATCAAATTAGATTTTTTTTGAACGAAACTAGATTTGTTTCGAACGAATAACAACTTGTTTCCACAGCAACGCCCGAGACCTCGTATAATAACTGAATACCCATTGCAAACCCATAAGGTTCTTATGTAATGAAAACGTAGTTCAGTACTCCAGTCAATAGGAACAACCAAGGATACGACCTGGCAACGACATAATTTGGCTTTAACGGTGCGTTCAAATTGTACTGGGAAGTCGGACTGGGGATAATACGAGCAACGGGAGACTGCGGCAGCTGTTAGCCACAGACCTACTGTTATGCTAGCAATATACAAAGTCAAAAAACATTGCGCACGCTGTACAAACAGTAAATGT
>CM047507.1:29331545-29346545 GCA_026122265.1 Ammodytes dubius | reverse complement strand
GTGGCCTTCAGGGGCAAAAAGAAAAAGTTCGTAAATTTCTAATTTCACAATCATTTTTAAAGGTTCTCCGAGGAACTTTCAGTGTGTTTTCATTCTAGCGCCCCCTTTAGGAGTAAAAGCAGTAGTGTTTTTACTACGCCATCCTGGGTGAGCGTATACCCATGACAAAGGCATTAATAAAAACTATATAAAAATAGCATTCTTTCTTTGCACTGATGGTCTTGTTTGCTGTTACAGGTAATTCATGATCATCAGAGGAAAAATTAGACTGTTTCAGAAATATTTAAAAGGTTCCTCGTAGAACCTTTAAAGTGTGTCTTTGTAGAAAACTATGGTGTTGCATGTATAGTCTATTAATTGTCTATATATTGTCAAAAACATTAACAAATTAGATCAAACAATTATTGGTAAAGTGGACACTGGACAGCAATGTGTTTTAAACATAGATAGTAAAAAATATAAAATATATAAAAGTTCCTCGTAGCTCCTTTAATCGTATTTGAAGTAAAATGTTCAATTAAAGGTGAATTAATCTTGATATTGATTAGAAGTGGAATGGCCTTGAGGGTGAATACTGACCTGTTTTATTCCTTCGTGCATGTAGGTCTCTCCGGCCGGTCTCACCTCCTGTAAACGCTTAAGACCTTCTTCTATCTCATATCTTTAGAAACACACACACACACACACACACACACACACACACACACACACACACACACACACACACACACACAATAAATGACATTTTGTTTCCACATCTGCTACAAATGTCAGAATGTAAAGCTCCCATATTATACACTTTTCGGTTCTATTACCATATTATATGGTCTTAGTGGTCCCTAATACGTTTTTCTTTAATTGTTTCCTGAAAAAAACTTTCAGATAATTTATTGTACTATTGGTAAAAATATTAAAGTACATATTATTACATTCGGAATAATCTGTACTTTAATATTTTTACCAATAAGTGTTTTTTTAAGCTGTTTAAAGCAGAAATATATTCTTTATGATGAATTTTTTGTTGTTGTTGAGAAATCCAGGAATAGTGAGTGAGTGAGTGAGTGACTGAGTGAGTGAGTGAGTGAGTGAGTGTGAGTGAGTGAGTGAGTGAGTGAGTGAGTGAGTGAGTGAGTGAGTGAGTGAGTGAGTGAGTGAGTGAGTGAGTGAGTGAGTGAGTGAGTGAGTGAGTGAGTGAGTGAGTGAGTGAGTGAGTGAGTGAGTGAGTGAGTGAGTGATGTGAGTGAGTGAGTGAGTGAGTGAGTGAGTGAGTGAGTGAGTGAGTGAGTGAGTGAGTGGGTGAGTGAGTGAGTGAGTGGGTGAGTGAGTGAGTGAGTGCGTGTAGTGTCTGTTTACCTGTCTCCGGAAAGCGGCAGCAGGACTGTAGCTTTGGATGAAAACACGATGAAGGAGACTCTCATTCTGGGGCTGGAGAGGAAATAAAAAGCAAAAAGTAGGAATCAGAAATTATATATTTCTTTCAAATTATACAATATACTCACGTTTAAATATGTAGTCAGTGATTCTGAAGAACGTTTTTTTTTTTTTTTTTTTTTTTTCCCTTTATTTATACAGGTAAATCCCATTGAGACCGAAGACTCTTTTACAAGGGAGACCTGTTTTCCTTTCCCACGTTACCATTCACACACACATTCATACACCGATAGCAGGCTAAACTATCGACATTCACACGAGGCAAGGTGGGTTAAGTGTCTTCTTGCCCAAGGACACAACAACCATGACACAAGTGGCAGGGCGGGGATCGAACCTCCAACCCTTTGATCATCGGCCGACCCGCTCTACCACCTGAGCCACAGTCGCCCATGACAACAGTCGTTTGTTGTCATGAGTGGATCATGAGGAGATATTCACTGATTTTGACAACAAGCATTCTCCAGAATCACTGACTCCACCTTTAAAATGGTATAACAGTTAAATGTTTCCCTCTGATGATCATAAATTACATATAACAGCAAACGAGACCATCAGTACAAAGAATGCTATTTTTATACAGTTTTTCTTAATGCCTTTGTCATGGGTATACGCTCACCCAGGAACAACAGCTGGCCTAGTAAAAACACTACCGCTTTTAGTCCAAAGGGGACGCTAGAATGAACACAAACTGAAAGTTCTTCGGAGCACCTTAAATATTGTGAAATTTATTCTGGATTTTACCAACAACCCTTTATCAAAACGGCCACACACACACGCACACACACACACACACACACACACACACACAAACACACACACACACACACACACACACACACAAAAGGCTATAAACAGAGTCAGGGTGACGGGCAGTTTTATATAATGCTTTTAACACGAGCGTGGTTCGGTTAAGGGGAAAGAAAAGTGGCCAAAATAACTGAGTTTAACAGAAGGGGCCGTTCAGTTACTTAACGTCAAACTAATATTAGTGTGTGACTTCTGTCGGACCGAGGGAAGTGATTAATGCATTCACAAACACACACACACACACACACACACACACACAAGGAAATGTGTTGTGTTGATGAGTCACACACACACACACACACACACATACACTAATGGACTAACGCACACACTAGTAGCGGACATACACACACATTCACACCAGTGGACATACACACACATAGACACACACAAACTAGTGGACATACACATGCACATACACACACACAGAGACACACACACACAAAATACGGACACTGATCAGTGCACACACACATTCACACCAGTGGACACACACATTCACACCAGTGGACACACAAACTAGTGGACATACGCACGCACATACACACAAACACACACACACACGGACACGGGTCAGCGCAAACACACACACAAACACAGACACACACACACCGACATCGACACACAGACACAGGAAATGTGTTGTGTTTTTGATGAGTCACACACACATAAACTAATGGACTAACGCACACACAACAACACACACACACTAGTAGTGGACATACGCAAACACACACAGACAGACACACACACACTAGTGGACATACAAAGACACACATCCTGTTACATAAATAAATACTTTGTACCTTATCACTTATTTTACAGGGTGTGGACTCACTTACTACTGTCTCCCAAACATACACAATATATTTTCTTGCACGGACAGCTGTTTTCCAAGTAAACATTTAGTTGAAATTTGTGAAATACTAAGTCAATACGTTCGATAATTATTGTTTGTTTAAATAAAAAGTCCAAAAATGTTTTCAATTTTAGTCTATGTATCTTCAATAACATGTCTTCTTTCATACTAGTATAAATCAAAAGGTCCAACATGTACATTCAGGTGTTTATTTGACTAAACCTTGTCTGTTTGCGTCTGTATATTTCTCCTATGCAACCATCTTTAACGGACATTATCTCAACATCAGTTTTTATCGATACTCTGAACCAAAAATCTCAACTTCTAAAGCACTTACATCAACTAAACTTTCCATAATAATTCTCAGCACTATTCTGAAGGTTATTACAGAAGGATTTGTTCATATGTTGTTAATTGTCTGATTTATGATGCATTTTCTTCTTAAAAACATGCCGAAAATGCATTTTTAAGACCTGTACATGGTATTTTTTTAATTTAAAAACAGCTAAAACTCATATTATAAGCACACAACACACACGGATGCCATAAAACAAGTTAAACTTTAGTATATACTAAAACACAGACAGTTTCCTCCAGTTATTCAAAGTCTTTAGGAGCATAAGGAGAGCTGTTGATATTCCTCACCCACATGACACATGGTCCAGTCGCCATCCGCCCCACACACACACACACACACACAACAACACACACACACACACACACACACACACACACACACACGCTAGCAGCAGTTATATACATCCACTTCCTGTCTGCAAGTTTTTCAATCAATTTGTGGACTAAAAAACGAACCGCGCTACAGTCACAGATGACGAATCGTGGGTGGTGTCTTAACGTAATATGTATTATGACTGTGTGTGTGTGTGTGTGTGTGTGTGTGTGTGTGTGTGTGTGTGTGTGTGTGTGTGTGTGTGTGTGTGTGTGTGTGTGTGTGTGTGTGTGTGTGAATATGAGACCTTATGCTCCAAAGTGTAACTCTACATAAAAGTCATAAGTAAGATAAGTCAAAATCACAAGAGATCACAAATTTGTATCTTTATCATAAAAAAATGAAAAGAATACTTCACCCATACGGAACCAGCGTTCTACCTAGGGCTGCAACTAATGATTATTTTGATAAATCGATTAATCTGTCGATTATTTTCTCCATTAATCGATTATTAATCGATTAGTGTTTTGGTCCGTAAAATGTCAGAAAATGGTGAAAAATGTTGATACATTTTCCAAAGCCCATGTTGACGTCCTCAAATGTATTGTTATGTCCAAAACACACAGATATTTCAGTTTACTGTCATAATAGGATTAAAGAAACCAGAAAATATTCACATTTGAGAAGCTGAAATCAGAGAATTTGGAAATGTTTTATTACAAACTTACTCTAAGCGATTAATCGATTATCAAAATAGTTGGTGATTATTTTAGTAATCGATTAATAATGGATTATTCGATTAATCGTTGCAGCTCTAGTGCTATCATTATAAAATCGCTATTATAATATAATGAATGAGGTTTTTCCAACCTAAATCTAACCCTGGTTTACCCATAACAATGTCAGCAGTGTTACCTACCAATACAGATTTACATATATCTATCAACAGTATACAGCTCTGGAAAAAAAATGAAGAGACCACTCCAAATGTTCAGTGTCTCTCGTTTTACTATTTATAGGCATATGTTTGAGTAGAATGAACATTTTGGTTTTATACTATAACCTACTGACAACATTTCTACCAAATTCACAATAAATGTTGTGTCTTAAAGAGCATTTTCATTAAGTAATGTAGAGATGAAGATTGGAGAACAATCCAGAGTAGAGCTGCAACGATTAATCGAAGAATCGATGATTAATCGATTATTAAAATAATCGACAACTATTTAGATAATCGATGAATCGTTTTGAGTAATTTTTTAATAACATTTTTTCAAATTCTGATTTCAGCTTCTCAAATGTGAATATTTTCTGGTTTCTTTAATCCTATTATGACAGTAAACTGAAATATCTGTGTGTTTTGGACATAACAATACATTTGAGGACCTCAACATGGGCTTTGGAAAATGTATCAACATTTTTCACCATTTTCTGACATTTTACGGACCAAAACACTAATCGTTTAATCGAGAAAATAATCGACAGATTAATCGATTATCAAAATAATCGTTAGTTGCAGCCCTAATCCAGAGCGATTTATATTTATTTATATATGCTGTTCCTGAGAAAGACTTTTTAGACAAAGAGTCAGTGATGCCAAGGACATATCGGAGGGCGTGTGTGTGTGTGTGTGTGTGTGTGTGTGTGTGTGTGTGTGTGTGTGTGTGTGTGGTGTGTGTGTGTGTGTGTGTGTGTGTGTGTGTGTGTGTGTGTGTGTGTGTGTGTGTGTGAACTAGTCCAGTTCTTTCGCTCCACATGGTGGAACAGAAGAGCGAGCATTGTTAAGCAGATTGTCTAGTGTTCTTTTTTTTTTTTTTTTTTTTTTCGCTTTATACTGTACATTGACACACACACACACACACACACACACAAACACACACACAAACACACACACACACACACACACACACACACACACACACACACACACACACACACACACACACACACACACACACACACACACACACACACACACACACACACACACACACACACACACACACACACACACACACACACACACACACACACACACACACACAATTTTGCAAATGGCCATTCTCACAGCCCAGAAGAAGGCCTCTCTGTGCCTCCCACACACACCTGGTGCTTTTGCTATTTTTCCCTTCAGTGTGTGTGTGTGTGTGGTGTGTGTGTGTGTGTGTGTGTGTGTGTGTGTGTGTGTGTGTGTGTGTGTGTGTGTGTGTGTGTGTGTGTGTGTGTGTGTGTGTGTGTGTGTGTGTGTGTGTGTGTGTGTGTGTGTGTGTGTGTCTGTGTGTGTGTGTGTGTGTGTGTGTGTGTGTTGTGTGTGTGTGTGTGTGTGTGTGTGTGTCTGTGTGTGTGTGTGTGTGTGTGTGTGTGTGTGTGTGTGTGTGTGTGTGTGTGTGTGTGTGTGTTTCTGGCTGCAGGGTCGCTGCCGTCTGTACTGTGTTGGCAAGCCGACCGCCTTGACTCAAACGTTATGCAAGTAGGTTTACACACACACACACACACACTCACACACACACACTTAAACACACACACACACACACACACACACACACACACACACACACTTAAACACACACACACACACGTAGTTAATTAATTATGTGCTAAAAAAGCAAAAAAAAATTAAGGATGTCAATGATTTTTTGTGATTTGTTAGTGGGAAGTGTTGAATATTTGGAACAAGATGTAACTAATGTTGCTGCCGCTTTAGGGAGGAAATGGACCATATAAGGAGTTTGATTCTGTTTCATAGACCGTTTGTATTATGGACATATATCCAATAAAGCCAAGACAATGTTAAAGAAGCTATCTGTTATCCTAGTAGTGACAATTTCACTTTTGCTATAAGAAAATATGTTTTATATTAACTGTACTGTTGTATTGCTATTTTATATGTATTTAGATTTTTTTTTTATGTTGTTATCATAGTTAGATCACTTCATGAAAGTAAATAAGTAAATCTGAAATTTCACTTTTTTTTTTTTACATACAGTACATCTTTATTGACACAATATGTGACAACACAGTAACATTGCTAGCAAGACAAAACTAGCAACGACAAAATAAATTGCTAGGGAAGTGCCTTGGAGTAGAATGTATTAATTAACTATTGTCCGATGTCTTAAACCTTAAAACCCAGGGCGCTCCGGTGGCGTAGTGGAAAGAGCGCGTACCATATTGGCTCCGGTCTTCGTTGCAGTGGTCGCGGGTTCAAATCTGACCCGTGGACCTTTACTGCAGGTCATCCCCCCCCTCTCTCTCTCTCTCTCTCTCTCTCTCTCTCTGTCTCCCATTTCAACTCTGTACTGTCTAATAAAGCTTGAAAATGCCAAAAAGATAATTTTTAGAAAAATAAATAAGATGTATTGACCCCCTTAAAACCTATGGAATCCATTTTTCCCAATTCTCTGTCTAGTTGTGCTTCTCGTAGTCTCAGTTTGTGTGCACATTTTTTGCAATAAAAAATATTTCTACCACAATTGTGAGCCATTGTTTTGGAATTTTACTTTCAGATATATATTCGAGCATTATTTCACCCTGAAACATGTATTTGTGTGTGTGTCAAGGTGTGTGTGTGTGTGTGTGTGTGTGTGTGTGTGTGTGAGTCTCTATATGTGTGTGTGTGTGTGTGTGTGTGTGTGTGCGTGCGTGCGTGCGTGCGTGCGTGCGTGTGTGTGCCAACTGTGCACTCACCTCACAAATCTGTCCGTCAGATTCTTCACAAAGGAATAAATCTCAAACCAGTCGGTGGCGATGCTGCCAGACCTGAAACCAGAGAAACACAATCAGTTAGAGATTCAATTTGGTTTATCTGTCGTATGCACCTTAAAAACCTACTTCACCGGTGGGAATATGAAGGTGTATTGAACCCTAAGATCCTGTGTAGTATAAATGTGGAGAAATTTTAGAAATCGGTTCATCCTAGCCTGAGAAAAGGCAGAAAGAGTGTTTTATGGTCTCACTGTCTAACCCTACATTTTCCCATGCGTGACATCACACGTGGTAAAATGTAGGGTTAGGATTAACAGGACAGCTGGGCCAAGGGAAGACTGAGGGAAGACTGAGGGAAGAAAAACCTCATTCATTATATTATAATAGCGATTTTATAATGATAGAACGCCGGTTTCGTTCGGGTGAAGTATTCCTTTAAGTTAACAATTACAGCAGCAGTAGATTTTTGCTTATCGATAAAGGTATGAACCAATACTCTTCTTGATACTGCCCTCAATAATTTGAGGCAAAAAATTAGGACAAGTACTACACACACACACACACACACACACACAACTAAACACACACACACACACACACAAACAACTAAACACTCACACAAACACACACACACACACAATGTGTTCAGGAAGTCGCTGAAAAAGGCAGCTTGCCCATCAGTAAATTTCCCCAGAATAAATAACAAGCTAGTGACGTTAGAAGCAGAATTACTGTATTTAACCGAACACACACACACACACACACACACACACACACACACACACACACACACACACACACACACACACACACACACACACACACAGACACACACAGACACACACACACACACACACACACACACACACACACACACACACAGACACACACAGACACACACACACACACACACAACACACCATTTCTTTGGAACTGTGGGTGTTTCGTAAACCTAACAGAGGAACTTTCACTAAGTGGCCTCAGATTATAACATCATGTATTTCAAAACCAAACATGGACCTTT
The DNA here is from genome assembly GCA_026122265.1 of Ammodytes dubius. NCBI lineage: Eukaryota > Metazoa > Chordata > Actinopteri > Uranoscopiformes > Ammodytidae > Ammodytes > Ammodytes dubius. The sequence continues at coordinate 29,338,049 of CM047507.1, read as the reverse complement.
CCCTAGTCATACACATCACCGTAGCAACAAAACCTGCTGCAAAACACGACTGACATTAGGACCACCACAGTCTTATCAATAATTTTTATTTTAAATATATTTTTTTATACAACTATATACTTTTTGGGGTAGCTAGTGGTGTAGTGGTTAGAGAGCGTCCCCTTCCCCATAGAGTCTCAGTCCTCTTCACAGCAGACCCGGGTTAGAATCCAGCCCGGGTCGTTCTCTGCATGTCATTCCCCTCTCTGACACATTTCGTCTCTGTCTCTCTCCACACTGTCTAATAAAGCTAAAAAAAATGCCAAAAAAACCTAATACTTTGTCATTTGTGTGATGCATTATGTGTTGGCTTTGTGTATGAAATGCGCTATACAAATAAAGTTGCCTTGCCTAATGCAGTCTGTCTGTCTGTCTGTCTGTCTGTGTGTCTGTCTGTCTGTCTGTGTGTGTGTGTCTGTGTATGTGTGCCTTTCTTTGCCTTATCAGTACACAGGAAATGTGACAGTATATTTTAAGTAAACTTCCTTGCAGAGAAAATGTATATAAACCAGACGTAATATACAAAAGGCACTGACTGAAATGCAGAACCAACTAAACATATTTTGCACTTGGATGCCAAGAATCTCGGTCATCAAACGTCCGGTAATTTTGACATTATGTCGAGGGCGGGGCGGAGTGGAAGTGGGTTAGGCTGGCAGCAGCGTTTTCAATGTGACTTCCCTTAAAGGAATACTTCACCCATACAGAACCGGCGTTCTATCATTATAAAATCACTATTATAATATAGTGAATGAGGTTTTTCTTCCCTCAGTCTTCCCTCAGTCTTCCCTTGGCCCAGCTAGTCCTGTTAATCCTAACCCTACATGTTTACTAGTGTGATGTCAGACGTGGGAAAATGTAGGGTTAGACAGTGAGACCATACATCACTCTTTCTGCCTTTTCTCAGGCTAGGATGAACCGATTTCAAAAATGTTTGCACATTTATACTACATAGGATCTCAGAGTTCAATACACCTTAAAGTTTGGCTTAAGTGACTGTGTGCAGTGTGTGTGTGAGTGTTTTTGTGTGCGTGCGTATGTGTGTGTGTATAACAAATTTGACTGTGCAGTGTGTGTGTATGTGTGTGTGTGTGTGTGTGTGTGTGTGTGTGTGTGTGTGTGTGTGTGTGTGTGTGTGGGGGTGTGTGTGTGTGTGTGTACTAAATTTGATTGTGCAGTGCAGTGTTTGTGTGTTTGATGCCTGCAGCTATGAAAGCACAGCAACACAGGAAATGGCTCGTTGCCAAATGGTGAGGCAGTTATTTCTCGCTACAGTTTGATTAACACACAAGATTCAGCTACTTCTAGAAGACTTTTAAGACTGATTTTGGGTGATTTTTCAAGGACTCAAATTGTCTATAATAAATACTTTAAAGGTCATATGTGACAATGGTGAAATTCCTTCTAGGTAATACTACAGAACAGAGGGGAGAGAAATACTAGGAGTGCAAAATTTAAGATTTTTTTTTATATTTAAAAATGATCCGAGGAACTTTCAGTGTGTGTTGATTCTAGCGCCCCCTTTGGACAAAAGCGGTAGTGTTTTTACAATGCCAGCTGTTGTTCCTGTGTGAGCGTATACCCATGACAAAGGCATTAAGAAAAACTATATAGAAATAGCATTCTTTACCCTGATGGTCTCGTTTGCTGTTACATGTAATTTATGATCATCAGAGGAAAGAATTAGACTCTTTCAGAGATTTTTAAGTTGAAAAAAACTTGCCAAGATGATAGATTGTTCCCTGTCCATAAATGCTCAAATTATGCACCAACCATGTTAGTTAATGTTGTCTAGTCTTGATGTGTGTCATGCCCCTGTAAAGCAGTTTGAATTATGGCCTTGTGTCTGAATTGTGCTATAGAAATAAACTTGCATTGCCCGATTAAGGACATAAAAGCACTACATGCATTTGCTTTGTTATTATGAGGAAGGAAGAGGTGACAAATGACACACACACACAGGCACACACACACACACACACACACACACACACACACACACACACACACACACACAACCACACACACACACACACACACACACACACAGGCAGCATGTCTCATGTGAGGGAAACGATACTAGGACAAACCTCTTAACATGACACCATGTGAAAACCTTGCGGACAGTTTGGTTAACAATAGGTGGATGAAGCCACTTCAAAACACACACACACACACACACACACACACACACACACACACACACACACACACACACACACACACACCACACACACAGTTAGGGCTAAGGGAAGTGCTGTGGTCATGGTTAGACCTATATGGTTCAATGAGGTTTGTGTGTAGCCTGGCTCCGCCCGCCTACCTACTTCCGCTCAATTTTCATGCAAACTTTTTTTTCCAAAACCTTGCAAGACCGTACAGGAGTTTTGTTGCCATGTTTTAGTCCACACACACACACACCCCCCACCCCCCCCCCCCCCCCCCCACACACACACACACACACACATTTCTAACATTAACTGCTGGCTATTTTCAAGGGAGGGAGTGCTGTAATGTTACCAAAAGTTTGACTAATTTTTTTTTTGTTTCACAACTTTCCAGGCCAACTAACACACACACACACACACACTCACACACCCCCCCCTCCCACCCCCCCCCCCCCACACACACACACAATGCCAGAAAACTTTCCAAATCTTTCCAAAAAACTTTAACTGGGTTCGGTAACACATTTCCGTGAACATCATGTCTGCTTTTTGTTAAACCATTTTTATTTGTTGCTGTAGCTGCAGGTTTTTGAAAGTTCTGCAGAGCATTAGAACGCTGTGATGTGAACACTGCTAACACACGCAGACTGAAACCAAATGAAGAGAGAGATCGCGCCAATACATTTTAACCTCCGATAAAATGAAAAACTAGCGTGGTCCGAAAAAAATTCACCCCCCTCAGTGTTGTCATGGAGATATGACCTAACCATACAGACTAGAATGGTTTTGTGGACCAGGCTGTAAATAGGTTTAATAAGACTTTGAAAACGGCCTGTTTAACAAGTGAGTCAATGAGTAGATGGCTGTCTTCTGCTTCCACCCCCCTAGTGGCACTTCCTGGTTACTACAGTTGTGGTCACTTCCTTATTGGATGCTGGTAAAAATCGCTGAGGTTGGAGCTTGGTCTTAAAGGTGCAGTGTGTAATATGACATCATCAAGAAAGTTCTACAAAGTTCTAGAATGCAACGCTCCCTGGGTAACCCCAACCCTTTAGAATAATAACAGAAGCTACAATGGCCTTCAAGGACAAGAACAATTCTACATTTTAAATAATGCACCTGATGACATTCCAACTATGACACTTTCAAGATGGCGGCACTAGGCCTTGGTCCAAAATATGCAAAAATATGGACATATATGAGACCCTTTCTGAGGGAAAAATAATAATAATAAAAAAAAAAAAAAAATCAGCTATTATCTACTAAATTGAATGTACTTATGGATATTATAATTACTTTCTACAAAATCTGCTAGGAAATAAAACCCAAAATTCTACACACTGCAGGTTTAAAAGGGTTGACCATGCAAATGATGTGGTGAAGTATTTCTATTGAAGTATTCCCAGCTGGAAGTAACGACCACATCAATGAGCTGATACGCTCTTCACTGATTGGCCCAAAAGCAGCTGCAGATATCAGCTGTGACACACATGGTGATAAACCCTGTGTTAGTAATGACTTAGAGGAACACCATAAATAAAGTGTCCGTCTGTCTGTCTGTCTGTCTGTCTGTCTGTCTGTCTGTCTGTCTGTCTGTCTGTCCATCTATCTATCTATCTATCTGTCTGTCTGTCTGTCTGTCTGTCCGTCTGTCTGTCTGTATGTCTGTCTGTATGTCTGTCTATCCATCCATCCATCCATTTATAAGTGGACTATTCCGATTTTGGCCTGTGTGTGTGTGTGTGTGTGTGTGTGTGTGTGTGTGTGTGTGTGTGTGTGTGTGTGTGTGTGTGTGTGTGTGTGTGTGTGTGTGTGTGTGTGTGTGTGTGTGTGTGTGTGTGTGTGTGTGTGTGTGTGTGTGTGTGTGTGTGTGTTTGTGTGTGTGTGTGTGTGTGTGTGTGTGTGTGTGTGTGTGTGTGTGTGTGTGTGTGTGTGTGTGTTCTGTTCAGTGTCCACATGGTGTCCAGATGTGCAAAGGAGTGTCCACATCCTCCTGTCACATCATTTGTTACCAAACCCAAACACTATTGCGTCACCATATTGTTTGGGTATCAGCCATTGGGTGTAACAGAGGGGTTAGTAAGGCCATTGGGACGTCCTCTTTGACCCATTCCAGAATATGCAAAAATTCTAATATATCTGTTCTTTTTGGCGAAGATAAACCCATAGCCATACTACTAGCGGAACTGACTTCCCTAAATTATCACACATATGTTGAATCCAACAGTTGTAGGCTAAATTATTTTTAAAATTAAAATAAAATAAAATAAAATAAAATAAAATAAAATAAAATAAAATAAAATAAAATAAAATAAAATAAAATAAAATAAAATAAAATAAAATAAAATAAAATAAAATAAAATAAAAATATTTGACATGGATGACAAATGGAGCCTACAGACACTATTTTAGGGCTGCAACTAACGATTATTTTGATAATCGATTAATCTGTCGATTATTTTCTCGATTAATCGACTATTAATCGACTAGTGTTTTGGTCCGTAAAATGTTATAAAATGGTGAAAAATGTTGATAAATTTTCCAAAGCCCATGTTGATGTCCTCAAATGTATTGTTATGTCCAAAACACACAGATATTTCAGTTTACTGTCATAATAGGATTAAAGAAACCAGAAAATATTCACATTTGAGAAGCTGAAATCAGAGAATTTGGAAAAAATGTATTAAAATTACTTGAAACGATTAATCGATTATCAAAATAGTTGGCGATTATTTTAGTAATCGATTAATAATCGATTCGTCGATTAATCGTTGCAGCTCTACACTATTTATGTATGGGGTGCAAAATGATGTGCTACACCCCTGGCTGGGAGCAGCTCACAAAATGCACCAGGCTACAATATGTCACCATGCAAAGACTTCAACCCATGCTGATATAGAATTATTCAATGCTAAAATTAACATGCAAAGCAAATATGTTGTTTTTTAAACTAGGCTAACTGCAGGCTCTGTAAATGTAAACAAACGCCCCCCCCCCCCCCCCCCCCATTCTCCTCCCTGAAACTACATAGAATAGAACCTTTATAGTAAAACTCTTACACATAATGATTGGCTATAGTCAATTAATAAAATTCAACATGCACTCTTCCTTTGCAGCGTGTAGCGGTAAACAATAACACACATCTTGGAATGAACAACTTTTTGTTTTGTTTTTGTGACTTAGGCCTACTTAAAAAACTAGCAGTGTCGCCAAAGCGTTACAATATTATAAATAGTGTAATAACAAAAGAGAACGTCAGAACAATATACATATATAACATATAACAATATATAACATAACATACAGATGTACATTATATAAATAATAGCAACAGTAATGTCTCACTTACTTGTCCAGTACAAAGTAGAGGTCGTAGGCTCCATGGCAAGACGCCTCTTCTGCCCAGCAAGTCGAGGCAAAAACACCCAAAAGAACCACAGCTACCACGGCCGTACTCCACTTTTCCTTCCCGCGAAAGAGGTCACTTTTCGGGGTAACACATCGCGACAACCACCCCTCCAACATGGTTCTTTTTTTTCTTCGCTGAGTGCTCACACAAAAGTTGAAAAACAAAAGTTGATAACTATAATAAATAAATTCGCTGTTTTTTTTAGGGAGTAGCCTATGTGAGACAGCTGTTCAGGCGGTGCACATCCTTTGGTGACAGCTTATGTATGTCAAACTTCCTCCAACAACAATCCAGTTAAAACGTGATTGAAACGGAGATATAAAGGAAATCAGCGCCCAAACGTCACCGCCGTAAACTGGGCGATTTCGCCATCGCATTGACTAACTCTTCACTTACTCACATCCTCAATAACTTCAATAAAAAAATCCCCACGGTAAAGTCCTGCACGTAATCCAATGTTTAGGTGAGGCAACGCAAAGCAGGGCTCATAGCGGTAAAAACGTCTCCCCGTGCTCAAAGTACACAATAAGGAGGAAAAGTTTTGGTGCCTTCAAGTGCTACTTAAAAGCTCGTAATTTTTCAAAGTCTAAGAATGGAACTTTTTCACTATCGTGTGCTGATTCATTAGGCTGCTTTTAACAATAAAATAATTTCCTTAAACATGCAACAATTTGTATAGGATATTAAAGGTGCTACGAGGAACTTTTTTAATATTCTGAAAAAGTCTTAGTGTTACTCTGATGATCATAAATTACATTTAATAGCAGAACTGACAATAAAACAACTTTGACTTTATTGAAGTTATCTGCTTGAATCACCTTCTCTGCCCTAATAAAAGGTCCTTGAACGCCTCACCAACGAGACGTTTAGGGACCTGTGTGTTTCAGG
>CM047507.1:29291545-29294045 GCA_026122265.1 Ammodytes dubius | reverse complement strand
TAAAACACCCCCACTCCCCCTCCCACCCCCCTCCATCGCCCCATCCCTACCCCGCTTACCCCACCCGCAGCTGGGGCTTTCAATTCTGAATAGGAGGCTCTCTGGCTCTCGGTTTATGGATGTGCAAATATTCCGCTTGCATTTGAACCTGAACGCGACAGATAGACTAGATTTTATTCCATATTTTTTAGTGAGTAAGATTTGTTTTCATTGCATGACTGAGAACATGTTTCTTACTGCGCATATATGACATTATTATTGTGCATATGACAATACACACTTTTAATCTTGCATCTTGAATATGTTGCTGTGTATTGTATTTGTATCCCTTGTAAAGTAACTAGGCTTTGTATATTATTGCTAAACATAAAGGTGGATGTCTATTGAAATTTGTTATGTTGGCTGGCATCGCTTAGATTACACTTTTGGAACGGTTCAATCTATGCACCGTGCGCAGAATACTCTATAGAATGTAGAATGTTTCTGTAGAACGGTTCCTCTTATTTGCACCGGGCGCAATGTGTTCTATAGAATGTAGAATGTCTCTTTGGAACCCTCTTAGGAAGCTAGAAAATTGCTCCAAAATCAGACGAATTATAAAAAATATTTGTGTAGCCTAAATACATTTAATATATGGTTTGATTTTATTTTTTTATTTTTGTATTTTTTTATTGAACGAACCGTTAAAAAAGGGAAAGTCATGGAGCTATGAAATAAAAAAAACATACGAGAACAAATCTTTTTTTTTGGGATTTTTCTCACTGCGCGTGCTGTCAATAAACAATAAACAGTCAATTGTAGAAGACTAGACAACAGCTAATCTGTTCCCACTATAGTCATTATCATCATCATTATGAGCACAGCTGTTCATATCGGCGCGTTCACAGTTCATGTTCTGAATTGGAACGTTCAGATGCGAACACGCCACGGAGACATTCTAGAATTTCGCGCAGAAGAAAAAAATTATAACTTCTGGGCCAATTTTATTTTCAAATTTGATTTATTTTATATGTTATTTTGAATTGTATACGCTATGACATGATAGTAGTTGTGTGTGTGGTTCGATCGGGGTGATTGTTTTTAGTCATGATGAACTGTTAATAAGGGATTTAAATGGCAAAATAAGACGCGCGTGCAGTGGCAAAAATATGACAAAAAAAAAGCTCGCAATATAGGCTACATTATGTCCAAAAAGCAACAGTAAAGAGTTATAAACCATTATATTTGCTAATGGTTAAATATACAGATATTTCGTATAGGCTATTGTAAATATGTTGTACAATCGTAATATGATCCATGCGTAAGAAAACTATTATTGTAACAAATTAGGGATAGCTTTTTCAGAATTGCATTTTTTTTTCTGTATTGGATCAGAATTTACAAAGCTTTATTTAAAATATTGTTTTTCTACAATCTTGTATTGGGTCTGTTGAGGATACAATGTACGACTGGAACAAGTGGTGTATCAGGTGCAGGCTTCCGCGTGACAGAGCACACACACACACACACACACACAACACACACACACACACACACACACACACACACACACACACACACACACACACACACACGCACACACACACACACACACACACACACACACACGCATTGAAAAGGTTAGAAAAAGGCAGAAAAGAAATAATTAACTGGTCGTGCTGCTTTAATTACAGTGTCTTTGGGGAACGTGGCGGATTATGCTAATGACGCGCCATACGCTGCCCGCTTGTACACACACACACAAACACACACACGCACACACACACACACACACACACACACACACACACCACACACACACACACACACACACACACACACACGGAGAGAGAGAGAGAGAGAGTGAAAGGTTCGCTGACGTAAAATCACTGACTTTGACGGTCCACTTGAAACGCATTGGACATGGGCTCGACACAGAATTGGACACACGCGGCTCTCGTAGAACCATTAAGCGAAATATACTCAGCATTTTCTATAAGCAATGATAGGCTGAAATAGGCTAGGTTACGATTGTATATAGAAATAAATTATGTCACTGAAAATACCCATAAACTCTTAATATTAGACGAATTTTGGATGTATAAGATATATAATAGTGAAAATATACATTAGAGATTGATGAAGAAATTGTAGATCGCTTTTAAAGACCACAAATAGGCTACTTCAGAAGGGATTATAATAGACATATTTTATTTTATTTTAATGTTTGTGTATGTGCCTTCAAATAGACATAAAATCCATACGAACACAACACATACAAATACATACAAACCAGCATATGCATACAGCAGAGGCCTACTAATGCTAAAATTATTAATATAATTAATCACAATGCAAATGCTCGATATATAGGCTAAAGCAGACGCAAATAAAGCATCGTTATTATCAACCGTTAATCTAAAATAATTCAGGCTAAATAAAGGTTTACGTTTAATACAGTTCCATGAATTATTTTATCCAAGAAATGCAGGATATTAAATGTCATATGGACAGTGAATAA
>CM047507.1:29279045-29286545 GCA_026122265.1 Ammodytes dubius | reverse complement strand
GGCAGGTGCTCTCGGAGACTCAGCAGCCCCAGAGCTCGCCGATGGGCAGCGCGTTCACCTCGGTAAGCCAAGGAGGAGGCACCGGACACGGGGAGCGAAAGAGCGCTTTCAGCCAACCCTCCCGGTCGTCCTTCTCGCAGATTTCGGGGCTCGTGATGCCGCCGAAACTACTGGACTGCCACCCGACCGTAGGCGACACGATCTCCTCGTCTAGACTCTACTCCCAAGCCGACCACCTGGCCGCCAAGTTGCAAAGCGCGGAATTGGGCGCGAATTGTCCCGTGCCAGGCGGCGGGATGTCCAACAAGCAAAACCCGTTCGTTTACGCCACGACGTTTTGGCCGAAGAACACGGGCCCCACCATCCAGCTGCAAATGCCGTCGGCGCTGACCCTGCTGCCGCCATCTTTCACCTCGCTGTGTCTGCCGGCGCAAAACTGGTGCGCCAAATGCAACGCGTCTTTCCGCATGACTTCGGACTTGGTTTACCACATGCGGTCGCACCACAAGAAGGAGTTTGCAATGGAGCCGATGGTGAAACGGAGGCGCGAGGAAAAGCTGAAGTGTCCGATCTGCAACGAATCCTTCCGCGAGAGGCATCACCTTTCACGTCACATGACATCGCACAACTAACTGCTAACTGACTTTTTTTTTTTTTTTTTTTTTTTTTTTTTTGGGGGGGCATTTTCAAGCTTTATTTGACAGTACAGAGTTGAAATGGGGAGACAGACAGAGAGAGAGAGAGAGAGAGGGGGGGGGATGACATGCAGTAAAGGTCCACGGGTCAGATTTGAACCCGCGACCACTGCAACGAAGGCCGGAGCCGATATGGTACACGCTCTATCCACTACGCCACCGGAGCGCCCCCCCCCCCCTCCCCCTCCCCGCACAACGGACTTTTAAAGACTTTTAATGACAATGATGGGAAAATGAAATAGTGAGGGGAAGGCGAAATTTGAAAGGTGAATTGTTCGCACAGTTTTTTTGAGTTTTGAGGTGGAGGGTAAATGTAGTGTTCATTTCACACACACGCAAGAAAGAACGCACACACACACACATGAATGGATGACACACACACACACACACACACACACACACACACACACACACACACACACACACAGGAATCTGGTTTGAAGGAGAACTGCCTAACATTCGAGCCAACTCATTATATTTTTTTGGAGATAACTTCTCATTCATATATAATAAAAAAAATCTTGTCTTTCATATGTATTATATGTCGAATTTGGAGTTCTACATACGGAGGCATTTCAAACGATAACAGTTGTGCCGACTCGTTCTCTCTCATACAGCTAACAAACAAAACCAAGGCGGTCCAAATGTTGATTTAAACAATTCACAGTGTAAAGACAACTTTCTGAACTAAATAATATAAGTCGGCACAACATTTATTTTTTGGAATTTCTTAGTATGTAGAACTCAAAACTATAGTTATATATGAATGAACAGTTATCTCTACAAAAGGTAATAAGTTGGCTTACATTTAGGCAGTTTTCCTTTTAAAGACCTACTTCACCAGTGGAAATATGAAGGTGTATTGAACTCTGAGATCCTATGTAGTATAAACGTGCAACAATTTTTGAAATCGGTTCATTCTAGCCTGAGAAAAGGCAGAAAGAGTGTTTTATGGTCTCACTGTCTAACCCTAAATTTTTACCATGCGTGACATCACACATGGTAAAAATTTAGGGTTTAACAGGACAGCTGGGCCAAGGGAAGACTGAGGGAAGACTGAGGGAAGAAAAACCTCATTCATTATATTATAATAGTGATTTTATAATGATAGAACGCCGGTTCCGTACAGGTGAAGTATTCCTATAAAGCTGACGATTTCTAGTTCTAGCCTCAAGACTCAAAAAATCTAGTGAAGAAGTGAAATTGCCTTACAAATTTGAGTTTTCCGAACTATTTCTAATTTTCAAAATGAAGGGAAAGATAATTTTACTATCACAGAGGGACCGTGACTCTGCCTGTATTTAAAATGGTCACTTGAAAATACACACACACCCCCCTTGCACTTGTTTTCACTTTGGACAATATATGATATTCGAATTCCTTTTCACTTTTTCTCTCCCCTGTACAAAAAAAAATGTCATGTTTTGGTTGTATGCAAAATGCGTTTGACTTCGAAAATGAATCTATTTATTATGATGACCCACTTAAAGGTGCTCTGAGGAATTTTTTAAGTTGTGTTCATTCTAGCGCCCCCTTTGGATTAAAAGCCGTAGTGTTTTTACTACGCCAGCTGTTGTTCCTGGGTGAGCGTATACCCATGACAAAGGCATTAAGAAAAACTATATACAAATAGCATTCTTTGCACTGATGGTCTCGTTTGCTGTTTCATGTAATTTATGATCATCAGAGGGAATAATGAGACTGTTTCAGAAATATTTAAAAAGTTCCTCGTAGCACCTTTAACATGTTTTGAGAATAAGGGATAATTTACATATGTGTAAATGTATAGTAAGTTGTATTTTATATCATGTAAATGCCAATATAGAGAAGAGATACAAATGTAGTCACACGCGCACACACACACACACACACACACACACACACACACACACACACACACACACACACACACACACACACACACAACACACACACACACACACACACACACACACACACACACACACACACACACACACACACACACACACGTCATTGGTTTACAAAGCAGGGGCTGTGCTCTAAAAGCCCTACTAACGTCCTACTTATACAAATTTTGACGTCAATTTGAGTATGTTGTGGTTGTGTGTACGATTTTGTGTATGGATCGATAGGATACTTGTCCTACTCAACCTGCCCCACAATGCATTGCGTCTTTTCAAACGACACAGAAGTTTTTTTTTTATTCTTTATTGCTTCTGTATACTTCAGTGTAAAACGGTCCGACGAACCTCGCATACACAATGGATGGTTAAGTAGACAGTATGTAGTATATACATGTTGAGTATGTAGGAGGGAGGACGTTAGTAGGACTTTTACAAACACTAGCCTAGGCAAGATTTTGGACAATATATGGACACAAATGTTTTGGGGGGGTTGGATATAATGTCAGACTATATTTGAGAATGCATGTTATATGAAAATAGTATTGATTTAAGTGTCTACTGTATACATCAAGGTGTACATACTAATTCGTCTTATTTGAAATACAAAGTGTACTATTTTGTGTGTCCGTGGGGAATAATAGTTTCAGTGTTTTTCTTCCATTTGCGGGAAAATTTAAATTTATTACTACTCGATAGTTTATCTAATCATGTTGAATGCTTTGACAATAAAATAGCTTTATTTTCAACTGTGGCCTTTCTTGGTGTGTTTTACTTGATTATATACAGGGAGGGGAAGGTGTGTGTGTGTGGGTGTGTGTGTGTGTGTGTGTGTGTGTGTGTGTGTGTGTGTTCATTTATAAATATACAATATATAAGTATAAAAAAATATATAATTTTCATGCTTAATTTTTTTACATCACATAAACTGATAACATTATTCTTATAAAAATCGGCTGCTACTGAGTGATGAAGTGACAAGTGTGTGTGTGTGTGTGTGTGTGTGTGTGTGTGTGTGTGTGTGTGTGTGTGTGTGTGTGTGTGTATGTGTGTTTGTGTATGTGTGTGTGTGTGTGTGTGTGTGTGTGTGTGTGTGTGGTGTGTGTGTGTGTGTGTGTGTGTGTGCGTGTATGTGTGTGTGTGTGTGTGTGTGTGTGTGTGTGTGGTGTGTGTGTGAGTGTGTGTGTACAATTAGCACATTGCATTACACACAACATACATATATTATATTATATAGTATAAGGTGAATGTATGATATGTATATTTAAAATTACAAATACGAACACAAAATTATTATTATTATTACGATTATTACACACACACACACACACACACACACACACACACACACTGTAAATACAACTCATATCATTGGATTACTGTAGTTTCCCCCTGAGAGGTTGCTTGAACGAGGGGAGAAAAATAAACCTCCCGCAGTTTAGCAATTTACGTTTCATTCGCTTTCATGTGACAGACCTATAATAATGGGTCTGGATTTACCAAAATAAAATGCATAAAATAAATAGCCTACCTAAGTATGTTTTTTAAATGGACCTTGAGTCTAATAATAAAAGTTGATGAATGGGCCTGGATTTTCCAAAATAAAATGCTTAAAATTACAAGATAAATTTTTTTCTAATTCACTCATAGCAGTAAAAATAAATAAAATTGTCTGTGAATCAGTATTTACTTACAAAATAAAAAGTGTAAATCAAATCAAATCAGTTTTATTTGTATAGCCCAAAATCACAAATACATTTGTCTCAGTGGGCTTTACATTCCATACAATATGATACAATATGATACAATATGACACCCTGCCTCTATCTATCTATCTATCTATCTATCTATCTATCTATCTATCTATCTATCTATCTATCTATCTATCTATCTATCTATCTATCTATCTATCTATTTATCTATCTCTCTGCCATTACACCCTTAGCTCGGCTGAGAAAAAACTCCCAGTAAAAAACCTTTACCGGGATTAAAAAAAAAATTGAAGAAATCTCAGGGAGAGTCGACAAAGTAAGGGATCCCTCTCCCAGGACATAAGTATTGGCCTAAATAGGCTACGTCTGCGTTTTGGATTTAGCCTATCTATGTATTATCAATATACAAGATCTATTATGCTTGTTTGGATTTTAATTTGTGTTGTCATGTATTTGTTATTTTCTTTTTATATGGAACTTTGAGTCAGAAATAAAGTATTCATTCATTCATATTTTCTCTTTGTAGAAAAAAATCACAGGTCTTTAAATTGCAGACAAAATTATACACTTGCACTTGTTATTATTATGATTATTACAGATACAGACACACACACACACACACACACACACACACACACACACACACACACACACACACACACAGACACACACACAAAATGCCTTGAATTCCTTAGAAATCAATGAATAATATACTTATTTCAAAATGCTTCCTAACCTTCTGTGAGTTGACTGATGACAATTAAGAGACCACTCCAAATGTTCGGTGTCTCTCGTTTTACTATTTATAGGCATATGTTTGAGTAGAATGAACATTTTGGTTTTATAATATAAACTACTGACAACATTTCTACCAAATTCACAATACATTTTTTGTCATTAAGAGCATTTCCATAAAGTAATGTAGAGATGAAGATTTAAGAAAAATCCAGACTGGTCTCTTGATTTTTTCCAGAGCTGTATATATACATATCAATTTATTAGAGGTGCAGTGTGTAATATGACATCATCAAGAAAGTTCTACAAAGTTCTAGAATGCAACGCTCCCTGGGTAACCCCAACCCTTTCGAATAATAACAGAAGCTACAGTGGCCTTCAAGGACAAGAACAATTCTAAATTTTAAATTTTAAACAATGCACCTGATGACATTCCAACTATGACACTTTCAAGATGGCGGCACTAGGCCTTGGTCCAAAATATGCAGAAATATGGACATATATGAGACCCTTTCTAAGGGAAAAAATAATAATTCAAAACATTTTTTTCAGTTAGTATGCACTAAATTAAATGTACTTATGGATATTATAATTACTTCCTACGAAATCTGCTTGGAAATAAAACCCAAAATTCTACACACTGCAGGTTTAAAGTTACTTAACTTTTATGAAACCAGCAAGCTTTTTCTTGATTGGAGATGACACTATTTCTCCCAAATAGATATTAAGACGATGTACAAGAGGCATCATTGTGGAAAAAAATGTCAGCTATTATTAACATTTAAACAAAAATGGGCAAAATTTGCCAGGGGGTATGAATAATTTCGGTTTTGACTGTATTTTAAAGATGGCGGCACTATAGGCCTTGGTCCAAGATATGCAGAAATATGGACATATATGAGACCCTTTCTAAGGGAAAAAAAAAATTCAAAAAAAAATGTTCAGCTATTATGCACTAAATTAAACGTACTTATGGATATTATAATTGCTTTCTACAAAATCTGCTAGGAAATAAAACCCAAAATTCTACACACTGCAGGTTTAATTTGATGTTGTAGGTTGTTCCATGAGTCTGGGGCACTGTGGTTAAAAGTATTTCCAAGCTCATACTACAATAATGGGGAAAGAGTGCAATCAAGAAAACAACATATAGGCCTTCAAAATAATAGAGTAAGGTCAATAATTATCATAACAGGGAAGGTGTGTGTGTGTGTGTGTGTGTGTGTGTGTGTGTGTGTGTGTGTGTGTGTGTGTGTGTGTGTGTGTGTGTGTGTGTGTGTGTGTGTGTGTGTCCTAATGTACTGTTAATATAATGTAACTGTGATTTTAAAGACGTATAAATGCTTTGTGTGTTTGGCTGTGGAGAATATCTAAGGTCAGAAACAGCAAAAAGGAAAATTTGGAAAATAGTCCAACACTGCCATCATGTGGAAAACATGTGTATTACATGAAAGTTAATTTAACTGAACGGTATGCTCCAATGTAGCGTCCATTTACATTACATTTAGCTGACACTGTCATCCAAGCGACTTCCATTAAAGGTGCAGTGTGTAATATGACATCATCAAGAAAGTTCTACAAAGTTCTAGAATGCAACGCTCCCTGGGTAACCCCACCCCTTTCGAATAATAACAGAAGCTACAGTGGCCTTCAAGGACAAGAACAATTCTACATTTTAAACAATGCACCTGATGACATTCCAACTATGACACTTTCAAGATGGCGGCACTAGGCTTGGGTCCAAGATTTGCAGAAATATAGACATATATGAGACCCTTTCTAAGGGAAAAAAAATTATTCAAAACATTTTTTCCAGCTATTATGCACTAAATTAAATGTACTTATGGATATTATAATTACTTTCTACAAAATCTGCTAGGAAATAAAACCCAAAATTCTACACACTGCAGGTTTATAGGTGCTACGAGGAACTTTTAAATATTTCTGAAACAGTCTCATTTTTTCTCTGATGATCATAAATTACATGTAACAGCAAACGAGACCATCAGTGCAAAGAAAGAATGATTTTTTATTGTATAGTTTTTCTTAATGCCTTTGTCATGGGTATACGCTCACCCAGGAACAACAGCTGGAGCATACACAGTGGATGGTTAAGTAGACAGTATGTAGTATATACATGTTGTAGTATGTAGGAGGGAGGACGTTAGTAGGGCTTTTACAACACAGCCTAGGACTTTGGTGTCTGTATGACTTGCTCTCAAAATAAAGTTGAATATTGGGGTGCTCCGGTGGTGTAGTGGATAGAGCGTGTACCATATCGGCTCCGGCCTTCATTGCAGTGGTTGCGGGTTCAAATCCGACCTGTGGACCTTTACTGCAGGTCATCCCCTCTCCCCCTCTCTCTCTCTCTCTCTCTCTCTCTCTCTCTCTCTCTCTCTCTCTCTCTGTCTCCCCATTTCAACTCTGTACTGTCTAATAAAGCTTGAAAATAACAAAAAAAATAAAGATAAATAA
>CM047507.1:29251545-29259045 GCA_026122265.1 Ammodytes dubius | reverse complement strand
TGGTTGACAGGGCTTGTTTGTGTCTCTCTGGGATGTGCAGCCAGGTATTTGACTATTTGTGGAAGTGACAGGTGTGTGTGTGTGTGTGTGTGTGTGTGAGTGTGTGTGTGTGTGTGTGTGTGTGTGTGTGTGTGTGTGTGTGCGCGCGTGTGTGTGTGTGACAGGTGCGGCGGTGACACACGACAGGATGTGTTAGATAGACGATAAGCAAAGATTGTCATCACGATTAAAAACAGCAGCACACCGAAAAACATATCCGACTTTTAAATTAAGACTATTGAGTGATGTCATTGCACTCCTTCAGAACGCATAGAAGGTCTCTCGTCCAATCAAATCACTCGCTCAGAACCACTGCTGTATAATGTGTATTACTGCATCTCAACATTGTGTGTCCTTGTCTGTTTAGTTAGTTAAGCTATGCAACTTTAATATTTTGGTGTTGTTTTTTTATGAAATGGGTTAGAAATAAAGTTAAAAAAAAGTAGTGTAGCGCATACATTTGTTTAGGAAGTGAGTGAAAGAGAGACGGCAGGATGCATGGCCATGAGGTAATGTATTTATTTATATGTGACTGTGTCAGATTAATAATGGTGATATGACCATGGTGAAGTGAAGTAAACTGTGATTTAGTAGCGTTCATAAACACAGGCTTCTCTGGTTTTTCTGGTCTTTTCCGTGTTAAACTGAATGTATGTTATTTGCTTGTTAGTTACATCTTTACATTGCTTTTTTACTATATGTACTTAGACGTATTTTCATTTTTGCAACATGACTTTGTAGTTTTATCTCTTTAATTTTATATTTGTTTGTCTTTTATTTTTGTTTGTCTTTTCTTTTCTTTTTTTTATTTTACTTCATTTCTTTATTGTATTCTAAAGTTAGGTGGGCATCCTTCATAAGCCCTTCGGGGTTTCTTTTGTCCCACCCGTGCATTTATGTATGTCTAGGCGCATCTTCTTGCCATTTTTTTAATCTTGTTTATTTGCACAAATAAAACTAAACTAAACTAAACTAAACTGGTTATAATTTTGAACACACCAGCTTCCAGCGACATCCACATCAAGGCAAATTGACTTTTCACTTGATAAAAGTTAGTCAAAGCCAAAAATTCCACCATCCACGTGTGGGTATCTTGCCCTCTAAGCCCAAAAACTAAACTAAGAAATCAGATTTTTTCCATTTTTACTACATGGTCTGACCCCCCGTTGTTCTCACTCTGACAAACCTCTCGGGGAAAGTTTCTCTTGCGCCTCCATTTCACGGTTTGCCTTCAGAAGCGCTGTCGGGTTACAGAGGGTTTTCAACACGCCAGCCCATGTGGTTAGGAGTCTGAGTGTGTATGTGTGTCTGTGTGTCTGTGTGTGTGTGTGTGTGTGTGTGTGTGTGTGTGTGTGTGTGTGTGTGTGTGTGTGTGTCTGTCTGTCTGTGTGTGCGTGTGTGTGTCTGTCTGTGTGTGCGTGTGTGTGTCTTTCTGTCTGTCTGTGTGTGTATGTGTGTGTGTGTCTTTCTGTCTCTCTGTCTGTGTGTGTGTGTGTGTGTGTGTGTGTGTGTGTACCAGCCCATGTGTGTGTATTAGAATCCCGTGTGACATAAAGCGGAGACAGGCAGGAGACGGGAAGTCTTAGATTTGTAACATGAAGATTGTTTTAACCAAAAAACTGCGTTTGGATTTCATATGTGTCTGTGTGCGTGCTTGCGTGTGTGTGTGTGTGCGTGTGCCAGCCCATGTGTTTCTGAATCTGTGTGTGTGTGTGTGTGTGTCTTTCTGTCTGTCTGTGTGTGTGTGTGTGTGTGTGTGTGTGTGTGCATATGTGTGTGTGCGTGTGTGTCTTTCTGCGTTTGGATTTCAAGTCACTGCTTCACGAAAAAATATCTCGGAAAGAAATACATTATCCGTCTAGCGCGCAGGGAATATCTATAACACTGGTATGCAAGTTTCCTTTTATGTAATTTTTTGACTTATTGTGACTTCACACTAAAGATTATTATTATGTCGGTATTCCCTTCACCAGATTAAAAACACCCCTAAATTAATATCAGGACGTTTTCATGTAAATATAGCCTGCCAAGTCTATTTGTTCCTTGTATACACCTGTTCCACTATAAAGTATATGTGTTCATCGACCCTTACACTTTTATATGGCAAAAAAAGACCAAAAGCTGATTCACACAATTCCCAAAAGGTTTTACTTTTCACCAAAAACCTTCACACCTTTTATTACCTTAAAGGCTCTGGTTTTAAAGCATGTGACCCTTTGACCCTGGCCTATCTCCAGATCTCCCCCTGTGTTGATCCCCTAATGACCCTTACAATTGTCACTTCTAATTTATCCTAGGTTAAGTCCAACATTCAGACCTTTATCCTAGATAAGTTTTTAGAAAGGAGGAGATTAGATAATAGGTTTTTAATTATTCTGGTGGATGAATACCTCACACTTACCCCTGGCTTCACTCACTAAGTTCATACACCTGGATGAGCTAGGCCAATAGATAAATGCAATTCCCCCTTAATTCAAGGAGTGTGTTTATGGGATGTGTATTCTTTGTTATCAGTAGTGTAGCCGTAGTGTAGGTTTGAATTGCTTACCTCAGGATCGCCGCGATTTCTTTAAAGAAAAACCCTAATTAGGTCCTTGTTCCCAACTCTAGACTAAAAATCAGGCACAGGATTTATAAAGTTCTCAAGAAATTTTATTCAACCAATATAAAAAGATTATACGTTCACAATATAGAAAGAAAAGATAAAATAAACTGTAAGGAAGGTAGGAAAATAAGTACCTACACTCCCATCAATGTGGTTAATATATGTAGAGAACCCTCAATGTTTCTAAGTATTTTGCACTCAAAAAGATTCAGAGTGTTTCTTTCGAGTTTTTCTTCTAAGTCTTTCGTCCATGCTGAAAGAACAAAAAAGTGGAACAGTCCAGACTTCCCAAAAACCCACAGTCAAAAAGATTCTCCCTTTCTTGCTCTAAACCCTGGCCTTAAATAGTCTGAAGACAGAGAGGGTGGGTGTGTGTATTAGGAGGAGAGAGGGTGGGGGTAAAGATGAGGGTGTGTGTGTCCAGCTCAAGGACCCACTGCCCCCCCTTGTCTCTCTCACCCCTGACCTGTCCCAGGACAAGCCCAGGCATGCCTTTTCAGAGAGGCCTTGTGAATTCACACTTATGTATATATTTCAGGATACAAACTTGAATACAACACTTTTAGTGATTCTACCTTAATATTAAAGGTCACTTGTTACCTTGCCTGTCTTATTAAAAATATCATACTTTTCCCTACGAAAACAAGAAATATACATTTCACATTCTCCTAAGAACAAGATACTGTATGTACAATGAAAAGTTGCAATATTCTTGCCTATCTCAACACCCTCTCTTGCAACTTCATAATTGGACATATTCAACCATCATCAAGACAATAAATGCCTTCACAATAAAATCATAATTTAAAAAAATTAATAATTTTTTTTTTTTTTTCAACCTGATCCACAAAACATAGCTATACATCACAGCCACAAAGCAGTAGGATACAGTACCCGTAAAACTAAACTACAAAGTAAGAAAAGCATAAACCTAGTATACCATAATACTAAGGTAAAACCCAATTCAGAGAGCAAAATCACAACACCCGATAAAAAACAAACAAACAAAACAAGAAAAAAGTGATGGATTACCAAAAACACTAGTTAAAAAATGTATTATCAAAAAGCCAGATAAATTCAAAGGATCATAAAGGAAAAATTAAGGAAAAAGTCATCAAGCCAAATACATTTTAGTACCATTGTAGAAAAATCACAGCATCTTGACCCAATTTAGAGTAATGAATCTGTCAGACAGTATAGTCAAAAGTTCTTAAGCTTTTGCAATGTCCAAAAAACTAAAATTCAGTCCCACAACGATTCAATCATAAAGACAGAGTCCATTTTCTTCGGCCTGTTGAGGCTCTTCTTCAAACACAGAGCATGTAGATGAGTCAATATCTGAGTGTCTGCTTACACATAAGGTGGCAGCCTTTGTCTCAGGCATACACCTTTTTATAATCTTCTCCAAGCTTAGCATATAGGACAGTGTCTGAAGTCCCCAGTACTCTGACCTCAGAATAGAACACTTTCCCTTGGCTCGCTTCGTAGAACATCTGCGAATGCCCAGCAGTGAGAGCAGGAATATGGGCAGATGATGAAAGGCCCACTGCAGGACAAGGTAGAGTTGATGCCCCAGCAGGATAGAGTTGCCGACCTACAGCAACTGATGGAGGTGCAATGGTTCACCTCACCCAAGCAGTGGATGATTCTGCAGCTCGGCACCGGGATAGCAGAAGGTCTCCGCCCTCGGCAGGAGAACTTGTCGGACCATGGATGAGCCATCGAGGAGGCACTGGAGTTCCGCTGTTCGGCCTTGCTGCGCTGCAGAGCAACCATGTGAAGGCCGGGCTGGATCATTAGCCTGCAGTGTTGAAGCCTGCGGTCCAGAGCGGCAAAGCTGCGTAGGTTGAGCCGGGCGTCTGGTGGATCCTTCTGAACGTCTGATGACGGCATCCTGCAGCATCCTACGTCGGTTCTCTCCCGTGTTGTAACGACGAGACGTCTGGGAAACACCGGCCACAGGTGGAGAGGAGACAGCGGCGGCGTAGGAAGCAGCGGCGGACAGCGTAGTGACAGCAGAGGAAGAGGAGGCGGTGTCACAGCTGAAGATGTAGCTGTCAGGTGACGCCTGTGTGTCAGCAGTGTAGTAGGCCCCAGAAGCTTGTCAGCTTCTTCTGCAGACAAAAAAGTCTCCAAGCGGTTGTGATATAGTACTCCATGTTAAAGAAAAAATGCAAATCAACAGCTAAAGCTGCTGAAGCTATATCTGGGATTTATAGAAAGGATCCTGTAGAGTCTTGGTAGAATATAGAGCTTAATGTGTAGTGAATAGGCAAAGGAGCCCTCTTGTCCATGAGAGGAAAAATATCTCATGATTGAAAAACAATAAAAAAAGTAGCAAATCAAATCAAAAACTGTAGTAATCCATCAATAAAATAAAGTTAAAAATAAAGGAAGCAAAGGTGTCTTTACTGGTGTTATGCTTCTATTGGTTATTTTAATGTATTTCCGGGTACTGACATAATATCAGGTAGGCAAAACAAATAAAAATGTCAATGATAGGAGTTAAAATGAGCAAATCATTCAACATTGCAGTAGTAACTTAATATGATAAAGATAAAAATCTAGGACAATTGTGGCTATACTGGTGTTAAGCCCTCGTGATTATTGATTTATTTAAAAATAAAAATAAAATTCACAGGTTAAAAGGCAATTAGAAAAGCCTTCAGATTTTGTTTTTAAAAGAGCTGAGAGTTGCAGCAGACCTACAGTTTCTGGGAGTCTATTCCAGACATGCGATGCATAAAAACTATAAGCTGCTACTCCATAACTATGTTTTGGCCACTAAGATAAATCAAAAATTATGATTTTATTTTCCCTAAAACACTGATATAGGAAAAAATTAGATGGGCTGGCAAAAAGAAAATTAAAGGGTGCTCTGGCCAACCACACAATGGGCCGTCGGACCAGAGACTATACACTGCCTATAAGTAACTAAACTTCAAATAAAGCCGCGAAAAACAGGGTTACCAGTCCCATCCTTCTGTAGCAACATCAAATAAAATCGGAAGTCATTCTATTGTTGATTTTAGTTTTACCCTCAGCTAGGAAAACAAACAAAAAATTGTGCTGGGAGAACAACATATTCTATGATTGAGAAGACTGAGAATATGTGAAAAGATAAAAGAAAAAATACACTAAAGTAGTAGAAAGTAAAAACTAAATATAGTTACACTAAGTGCAGGTGGTAGAGGTGAACGTCGTAAACTAAGGCCATTAGTTAAGAATGAGATGTCTCCAATGGAGACACCCAGACTAGAGACTGTCCATCCTTGCTGTTATCAGTCCCAAAAGGGTTAAAGGTCACAGGCCTAGGCCAGTGAGAAATGGCAAGTGTACACCTGCCATCCCTCTCTACCCACTTGACTGATCTTTGCACTCAGAGAGAGAAAAAAAAAAAAAAAGACAATTAAATGTAAATGTATTTACACATTTCAAATAAAAAGCGCCCCTGAGGAAGACAATACCCACACGGCTTGTGTTATGTAGATAGAGGTCATAGGGATTCAACATCAGGACCAGGTAAAAATGGGATAAGGTGACTCAATTTAGTTTAGTTTATTTTCAGAGTAGTTTCAGTTGTTTCTTTAACCCATCAACCATAGCACCCTGTTGACCTCTGACCTCAGTTGTGTTGTAAGTGCATTTTAGGCGTGAGTACCAGATTCCCTTTAGAGACACATAAATAATAGGTGTCCAACCTGGCCCTTCATGTGTGCACCTGCAGTAATTACTTAAAGAGGCTTTCTCAAGTATAACTGTGGTGTGCGATTTTACCCCCTCCAAGGGCTATGGATCTTTGTAGTTTAAGCCGAAAAGAATAATAGTTGCCCTGTCTTCCCTATAAATCTTTAATATAAGTAAACAGTGACTATGGGTCTATTAGTCTTATCAGCCCCACGTTGGGCGCCATAAAGATTATTATTATGTCGGTATTCCCTTCACCAGATTAAAACACCCCTAAATTAATATCAGGACGTTTTCATGTAAATATAGCCTGCCAAGTCTATTTGTTCCTTGTATACACCTGTTCCACTATAAAGTATATGTGTTCATCGACCCTTACACTTTTATATGGCAAAAAAAGACCAAAAGCTGATTCACACAATTCCCAAAAGGTTTTACTTTTCACCAAAAACCTTCACACCTTTTATTACCTTAAAGGCTCTGGTTTTAAAGCATGTGACCCTTTGACCCTGGCCTATCTCCAGATCTCCCCCTGTGTTGATCCCCTAATGACCCTTACAATTGTCACTTCTAATTTATCCTAGGTTAAGTCCAACATTCAGACCTTTATCCTAGATAAGTTTTTAGAAAGGAGGAGATTAGATAATAGGTTTTTAATTATTCTGGTGGATGAATACCTCACACTTACCCCTGGCTTCACTCACTAAGTTCATACACCTGGATGAGCTAGGCCAATAGATAAATGCAATTCCCCCTTAATTCAAGGAGTGTGTTTATGGGATGTGTATTCTTTGTTATCAGTAGTGTAGCCGTAGTGTAGGTTTGAATTGCTTACCTCAGGATCGCCGCGATTTCTTTAAAGAAAAACCCTAATTAGGTCCTTGTTCCCAACTCTAGACTAAAAATCAGGCACAGGATTTATAAAGTTCTCAAGAAATTTTATTCAACCAATATAAAAAGATTATACGTTCACAATATAGAAAGAAAAGATAAAATAAACTGTAAGGAAGGTAGGAAAATAAGTACCTACACTCCCATCAATGTGGTTAATATATGTAGAGAACCCTCAATTTTTCTAAGTATTTTGCACTCAAAAAGATTCAGAGTGTTTCTTTCGAGTTTTTCTTCTAAGTCTTTCGTCCATGCTGAAAGAACAAAAAAGTGGAACA
>CM047507.1:29239045-29244045 GCA_026122265.1 Ammodytes dubius | reverse complement strand
AATCAATAGGCCATATATGGTGCGAAATTTGCCCAGTGCGTTCTGCTTTCTCCTTTCCAGTGGCGTGGCGTGGGGATTTTTTTTGAGGAAGCCAAGTGAGACAACACCTTTAATCTACATGTTTATTGGAAGGTGGGGGACAGAAAAGAGTAGGCTACGTCGCAGCTTGTATTTAATGTAGGCCTAACTACAAGAGCTATTATAGCGCCTGGTCACTTTACCAGGACTTACACACGCCTGTAATCTGTCCGACACCGCTCGCTCTCTCTCTCTCTCTCTCTCTCTCTCTCTCTCTCTCTCTCTCTCTCTCTCTCTCTCTCTCTCTCACTCACTCTCTCACTCACACACCTCCTTATCGTCTTATTAAATTATAAATTTTATTATAAATGCACCCCCCAACCCCGACCGGAATGCACAACTAGCCGCTTAATGCCCAATGCAGATTCGAATTCATTCATGATATAATTAGGGGACGTTTTAGGCTATTTTAAGTTTCACGTTCACATGAGACACGACTCACACAATCAGTTGAAGGTGCTTGACATACACACATACTTTGTATACATCCTTTCGTTTAAGAACTAGGCCAAATGTTCATTACAACACTATAGCCTACTTAAGACAACCCAGAACAACTTCAGTGGATATACAGTAGGCCTACCAATGCAACTTAATCCAGGCAATCAAGGCACAATTAGCAATAAAATAACACAAAAAACATAACATATAGCTACACGGACAGTAAAGGGAACAGTTAACCCGCGCCGGGAGAAGGTGTGTATTTTACTCACTATTTGTAGAGGAAGGCCATTAGCTGAAGTTTGCCGCTACCAGCTAGCCACTCGGTGTAGACATAGTTATCCTCACGGAAAGTGCGATAAACTTTCTTTCTCTCCACACGCATTGGCCTGCCGTCAGATTTGATTTTTAATGGCTTCTCAATTGGCAGTTTGGTAAAATAATTTGTTACTAAATACTCAATATCTCCACCCTCCATAACTGTTCTTGCTAATATGATAACAATGCAAACATGCTAATCTCCCGCTATTGTTATTGTTGTTAAATTTCAGTGACGTTGATAATGATGCTTTGATTTGATTGGTGTGAAGCCAAAGGCCGAGTGGCTTCCCTTGGCACCCTCATGACCAATCACGGAGGGCAGTGTCATGGTAATAGCCTCACCTGATTGGTCAATTCTTTTTATTTTTTTACCAAGGGAAGCCAGGCTGAGCTGGCTTCCTCGCAGACATACAGTGTGCAGTGTCGTGTTTCGCCGCGTCTTCAGAATGTAAATGTAAAGGGGCGCTGTTTCGCGCATTATCCTTCTCATATTGGTGTGGACAATTTCAGCACATTTGAATATTGGTATGGACACGTCCACACCGTCCATACGCAATTTTACGCCCATGCCCCCCATGGGCCTCGGCCAGCAGCAGACCCGGGTTCGATTCCAGCCCGCGGTCGTTCTCTGCATGTCACTCCCCTCTCTGCCCCATTTCAACTCTGTCTCTACACTATCAATAAAGCATAACAATGCCCAAAAAAACATGTTTAAAAAAATAAATGTAACAGCAGCACATTGTTCTGAACATTTTAATAGTGGAGTAAAACAGTTTACGTCTATTAGTGGACAATACTAGCCTGGCACTGCCCGCCTACTACTTCCGCTCAATTTTAATTTCCCTTCAGTAGTCAGTCTGGGGTTGCGTTCCGAATCGCATACTTTCTACTGTTTAGTATGTAGAAAGAAGATTTAGGATGTCCCGATTCTTGTGGCCAGATTTAGGATGGTTAGAAGTACCCGGATGGCCTACTTCATGCGGCCAAGATTGTTAGTGTTGAAAAGTGCATCCTATTTGGGCGATTCTGACCCACAATCCAGTGCGCACGTGAAGTGACGTCACATCAACGAAGCCTCCATATGAAAACAAACGGGGGTGCGACGGATATAAAAGCAAGAGGCAAGATCAAGGGAGAGTAAAGTATGTCCCAATAGTATGCCTACTGCATCCTAACTAGATTATTTTTATCGTTGGATGTAGTATGTAGAATAGAAAAAAGAAAGAGTATGCGATTCGGAACGCAACCTGGGTCTGCGGTGTATTCTTAGGTTTTCTCCGGACAGATTTCTGCCGGTCCAATCAGCGAACAGAAGGAGTGGCTCAGAAGCCGGCGCATGACATGGTTGGTTGGCAGATCCAGAGTGGCACTGGGCAGATCCAATAGTTTAAAACTTCAACAGACACCCGCCTCCAAGTGAGTTAACGTTTGTCAATTGAGCGATTCCAGACCTTCTGTACAAATTAAATGAAGTACGATGGTCTGGTAGGACCAGGCTAGGAAAATACAGCTCTGGAAAACATTAAGAGACCACTCCAAATATTCAGTGTCTCTCGTTTTACTATTTATAGGCATATGTTTGAGGAGAATGAACATTTTGGTTTTATTCTATAAACTACCGACAACATTTATACCAAATTCCCCCCGAAAATATTGTCATTATGAGCATGATCGGTTATTCTTTACATGCTGTGTGCTGTGTGTGTGTGTGTGTGTGTGTGTGTGTGTGTGTGTGTGTGTGTGTGTGTGTGTGTGTGTGTGTGTGTGTGTGTGTGTGTGTGTGTGTGCCATACCACCGTAATGAGGTGTTAGCCAGAACAAAGGCGGGTCTGCTGCTGTCACTCAAACCATCTCACTGATAAGAAAACTCATTTACAGGCTTTGAAACCAAACACCGAAGATGAAAGAGAAATGTAATGTTGGAGGGTGTGTGTGTGTGTGTGTGTGTGTGTGTGTGTGTGTGTGTGTGTGTGTGTGTGTGTGTGTGTGTGTGTGTGTGTGTGTGTGTGTGTGTGTGTGTGTGTGTGTGTGTGTGATTGTACAATCAACACTGCATTACATTGAGTGGTGAGTTAAGCTCTGCAGCAATAACCAATTTACAAATGACAGGTTGCAGTAACAGACATTATCCCATTTTTATTTATTTATTATTATTTTTTTTTTGCCTTTATTTATACAGGTATATCCCATTGAGTCCGGAGACTCTTTTTCAAGGGAGACCTGTTCCCATTCCCATTTTCCCCATAATTTATAGACAATTATCTTAGGAGCCGTTAACAAGAGAAACTCAGGGTTAGGTTACAGGGTAGCAGGCAAAAGACACACACAGACAGACACACACACACACACACACACACACAACACACACACGAACACACACACACACACACACACACACACACACACACACACACACACACACACTCAACACAGTCCACACATGTGCTTCAGTTGAGTTTTGTTTACATTTGAACAGATCCGATATCAAGGACTTTCTAATTGAAGCATGTGGAACAATTTACACAATTTGGAAGATCTAAAGATTTGTTAATGAAATAGTTATAACAAATTGTTTAATTCAATGAGCTAACAGAGGAACTTTAGTTTTTCTGTTTTGAGTTTAATTAAATTAAAAGCAAGAGGAAAGGGTATAAGAGGTAACACCGGTTAAGTCTAGACATTACAGGTGAAAACAATGGTTTTTCAAGCACTGGTCAATTATGAGATTTTGCTTCGATAACATGTCATACTAGTAGAAATAAAAGGTTGAAATTATACATTTAAGGGTTTGCCTCTGTGCATTTCGACTATACAACCATCTTTTACCATTATTTAAACATAATTTTTTTTCAATATTCTGAAACAAAAATCTCAACTTCTAAAGCACTTACATCAACTAAACGTTCCATAATCATTCTCAGCACTATTCTGAAGGTTATTACAGAAGGATCTGTTGATGTTGTTAGTTGTCTTATTAATGAAACATTTTCTTCAGGGACAGTGTGTAATATGACATCATCAAGAAAGTTCTACAAAGTTCTAGAATGCAACGCTCCCTGGGAAACCCCACCCCTTTAGCATAATAGCATAAGCTACAGTGGCCTTCAAGGACAAGAACAATTCTAAATTCTAAACAATGCACCTGATGACATTCCAACCATGGCTCTTCCAAAATGGCGGTGACAAGGCCTTGGTCCAAAGTATGCAGAAATATGGACATATATGAGACCCTTTCTAAGGGAAAACATAATAATTCTAAAAATACAATTCAGCTATTATGCACTACATTAAACGTACTTATGGATATTATAATTATTTTCTACAAAATCTGCTAGGAAATAAAACCCAAAATTCTACACACTGCAGGTTTAAACACATGCTGAAAATGCATTTTGTAAGACCTTGACCTTTACATAGTATTATTTGACATATAAATGAAAAAAAGTATCCAAAATGTGTCCAGTAACAATTTTGGAGATTAATATGTTGTTAAGATTAAATAAAGATTTGAACTTTGGCTTTATCCAAGACACAGATGTTTTTAGTTTTTAACTAGATGCAAATGTGTACAGATTTAGTAAGATATTGCCAAACTTGCATCCATCCATCTATCTATCCATCCATCCATCCATCCATCCATCTATCCATCCATCCATCCATCCATCCATCCATCCATCCATCCATCCATCCATCCATCCATCCATCCATCCATCCATCTATCCATCCATCCATCCATCCATCCATCCATCCATCCATCCATCCATCCATCCATCCATCCATCCATCCATCCATCCATCCATCCATCCATCCATCTATCTATCTATCTATCTATCTATCTATCTATCTATCTATCTATCTATCTATCTATCTATCTATCTATCTATCTATCTATCTATCTATCTATCCATCTATCCATCCATCCATCCATCCATCCATCCATATAACCTCACATATCCCTTTCTTTTCTTCTCTTTTTCCTAGGAATGGTTTTCTGACGACTGTAAGTTCCGCGAGCGTTTCCAAGAGAACAGCTACAACACCTACGCGTCCGTCCTCCACCGTAACCACAGAAACGGCCGAGACTGGTTCGTGGCCCTCAACAAACGTGGGAAATCTAAAATGGGCTCCAGTCCGCGGGTAAAATCCCAACACGTGTCCAC
>CM047507.1:29231545-29234045 GCA_026122265.1 Ammodytes dubius | reverse complement strand
CACCAGGGCTATTCAACCTCCTTAACAGGTGGGCCAAAAAGGAAAACCGCTGGGGGTTCATGGGCCACACATACAGTAAAACTGCCGATGAATCGCAACAAATAAATCGTACTCAAAGTAGTGTTAACTCAATAGATATAGTACTGCTAAATGGAATAAACTTGTCAGACGCATTCCTTTCTTCTTCACTTTTAATTGTATCATAACAATTTGTTCTTACATATTTTGGACATATTTATAACAATTTTTGTTCTTACATATTTTGGACACATTTATAATAACTCTTTTTGTTCTTACATATTTTGAACACATTTATAATAACTGTTGTTCTTATATATTTTCAACACATTTTTATAATTCAACAATGTTGTTTGAATCATCACAAAACAGAACTACTGTACATATGAGACATTTTTAGCCTGTTTCAGTCAGTGAGAGAAATTGCACTGTCTTGATTTTGCTATTTCAGCATAGTTTGGCTCATATGTTGTAAGGCCAATCCTGAGACACTCATGCAAAAAAAGTTTGAAAAAAAAAAAAAAAAAAAAAAAAAAATCAAACTTTTTTTCAGTTTGCAGGCAACCTCTTGCGGGCCAGAAAAAAAATACGGCGGGCCGGATTCGGCCACGCCGCTAGTTGCATAGCCTGGCCTACACTTTGACATCAGAGCGAAGAAGGAAGAGAGAGGAGGGGAGGTAGAGAAGAGGTAGAAAGATGAGGAAGAGAGAGGAGAGGACAGAGAGAGAGAGAGAGAGTGAGAGAGAGAGGGAGAGAGAGAGAGAGGAGAGAAGAGAGAGGAGAGGGAGAGAGAGGAGGAGAGGGAGAGGGGAGGAGAGAGAAGATATCACCACGAAAAAGACGTTGACACAGACTTAGAACAACACAAGTTTTAATCATTATTGATAGATGTGTTAAAACATTTATCAGGTTTTTATTTCTAGGTAAGAAAACACTCTGTGACCTCAGAGATGAGACGAGGCTTGCGTGACAGTCTTTATTTTAAGCAGTGTGTGTGTGTGGTGTGTGTGTGTTGTGTGTGTGTGTGTGTGTGTGTGTGTGTGTGTGTGTGTGTGTGTGTGTGTGTGTGTGTGTGTGTGTGTGTGTGTGTGTGTGTGTGTGTGTGTGTGTGTGTGTGTGTGTGTGTGTGTGTGTGTGTGTGTGTGTGTGTGTGTGTGTGTGTGTGTGTGTGTGTGTGTGTGTGTGTGTGTTTGTGTGTGTGTGTTGTGTGTGTGTGTGTGTGTGTGTGTGTGTGTGTGTGTGTTGTGTGTGTGTTGTGTGTGTGTGTGTGTGTGTGTGAGTGTGTGTGAGTGTGTGTGTGTGTGTAGGCGTGACAGTCTTTATTTTAAGCAGGTTCCCTCGTTATCCATATTACATCTCCTCCTAACTTGCATCTGCACATTTGTTTGCTTTGGTCTTTTGTCCTTACCTCACTTTCCGTGGACTTCATTGCGGAGCCTTTAATACAGGTGTAATGTAGGCATATGACATATTATTACTGAGGACTTCGCTACAGTTTTTAGCAGGACTTAGCCCCATTTTAATTTGGCATATACCAAATACTTCAACAAGTTCATGTTAACACGAAATTACTTAAATTTACTTAAAAAAATGCTTAGTTTCTAGCTGTACAAAATGGATTGAATTAAATTGAAATGTTTTACCATGTTTACATTCTCAAGCTAAGGCTCAGGACAAATATGAAGTGTAAACTGGGTTTGGTGAAGTTTATCAAGTAAACAGAAATAACACATACACACTCACAGAGAACATTAGTGAATTTTACAGAAGAGTATTAGGGCCACAGGGAAGAGGATGTAATATATATATATATATAGGCCTATGTATTGAGGAATTATTTTTTTCACTATGCATTTCGAGAATAAAGTCAACATTTCAACTTTCGCCTCAAAACAAAAGTGAAGGATTTTTTTCTTGTATGAGAAAATTATCTATCTAAAAAAAAAGTAATCCTCAAAAAAAAAATCTTCCTCTAAAAAGAAAAAAATCCTCCTCTTAATTTTTTTTCTTCGCTGTGTCTGTTATACTCTTCCGTACATTTGAACAGTGAATTTGTAAATAAAGTTAATTTCGTGGCACGTGATTATGCTTACTTTCCTGTTCCTGTGACGTTATATGTACCTGTTGCTATGGCAGCCCTGGTTACAACACAGAGCCAGCGCGTGAAGATGGAGTACAGCAGCACCGCCGCGCGTTTCCATGACTCCCTGACTCAGTTTAAAGTCTACGAGGATTATCTGGACTCCAAAATCACCCCCATGGATTTATTCTACCTGAAAGTGAGTTTCATTCAAGATTTAACTATGTATTTGTGTAGCGTTATCACCATTATGTCTATGGTTATCGCTGTCTAAAACTAGCCTACGTTTTTTTTCACACTACGACCGAACTGGCATTCTCTTAACTGTCTTTTTAAGGATATCTTGACAATTATGCAACAGTGTACATTATTACAACACAACTTTCAACTTTCTAAAATCAC
>CM047507.1:29221545-29226545 GCA_026122265.1 Ammodytes dubius | reverse complement strand
ATTTTATTCTATTGTCTGTCTTGTCTATCATATAATAAATAAATAATAAAGAACTTAACTTAACTCCTTACCATCTGTCTTGTCCCCCATAACTAGCCAACTCACGCCTCTATGGGGGAAGTTAAATAGACTAGAAGTTAATGGATATGCGTAAGGACACATTTCAATATAACCTTGACTAATAAAGTAACTTAAATGAACTCAACAAGGGGGCGCCTTTAGCTCAGTTGGTAGGGCGTCCCCCTCCCGGGCCGGGCCCAGCAGGAGACCCGGGTTCGATTCCCACCCGCGGTCGTTCTCTGCATGTCACTCCCCTCTCTGCCCCATTTCACCTCTGTCTCTCTGCACTATCAATAAAGCATAAAAATGCCCAAAAAAAAAATATCTTAAAAATTAACTCAACATCTATCCTCTGTCTTGCCCCCATAGAGTCCTGCATTGGCCCGTGCCCTGGTGTTGCACGGACACAAAGGCTCAGTCCTCAGCAGGGAGGAGTTTGATCAGAAGAGATCAGCTGCCGAGGTCCAGAGGAGCCACGCAGCATTCTACCACCGGGGGCGCTCTACGTGAGTTCACATGAATCATTTTTTATTTTTTTATTATCCTATCCCCCAAGAAAACAAATGCATATACATATCCTTTACCCCCAAGAGTCTGAAGCGCACAAGAAACACTGCCTAATTACGTAAACTAGTCAAATGAATTTGAGATGTGCCACCCTTTTCTTTACTTTTTGGAACATGCCTTTTGGATTTGAGGGTGAGAATGTACATACTTTTTTTTTTATACATGATTATTTTTGGGCATTTTCAAGCTTTATTAGACAGTACAGAATTGAAATGGGGAGACAGAGAGAGAGAGGAGAGAGAGAGAGAGAGAGAGAGAGAGAGAGAGAGAGAGAGAGAGAGAGAGAGAGAGAGAGAGAGAGAGAGAGAGAGAGAGAGAGAGAGAGAGAGAGAGAGAGAGAGAGAGAGAGAGAGAGAGAGAGAGAGAGAGAGAGAGAGAGAGAGAGAGAGAGAGAGAGAGAGAGAGAGAGAGAGAGAGAGAGAGAGAGAGAGAGAGAGAGAGAGAGAGAGAGAGAGAGAGAGAGAAGAGAGAGGGGGGATGACCTGCAGTAAAGGTCCACGGGTTGGATTTGAACCCGCGACCACTGCAACGTAGGCCGGAGCCAATATGGTACACGCTCTATCCACTACACCACCGGAGCGCCCAAACATGTTAATTTTTCATTTTGTGTGAGATTATAACAAATGGTCTTTATTAAAAGTACCTTTTGAATACTTTTGCGAGTATAGGCTGATGTTGGCATGAAATTTAATTTTCATTGGCATTAAAAAGCTATTAGAAAGTCTTGTATTTAACTAGGAGATTCCTAGGGGTTAACCTGTTTATATCTTGAGCCAATGTCCATAAATATGATGAAATAAGAGAGTAAAGTATGTCCCAATAGTATGCCTACTGCATCCTAACTAGATTCTTTTTATCGTCGGATGTAGTATGTAGAATAGAAAAAATAAAGAGTATGCGGGGATTGTCTAGCAGCTTTAACAACATCATCTGGAGCTGATTGACCTTTGACCTTTGACCTCCCTGGGTTACTGAGGGCGGCAGAGAGAGAGGACTGCCCAGGTGTCAGACCCTGCGTTCACAATCTCCTCCTTTTTCTTTTTTCTATTCTACATACTACATCTGACGATAAAAATAATCTAGTTAGTATGCAGTAGGCTAGCATTGGGACATACTTTACTCTCTTATTTCATCATAACATTGCGCCTTGATCTTGCCTCTTGCTTTTATATCCGTCGCATCCCTGTTTGTTTTCATATGGAGGCTTCGTCGATGTGACGTCACTTCACGTGTGCACTGGATTATGGGTCACTGTAAATGAGGGAAAGCTCAGTGTCTTTAAAAAAAATAAAAATTAAGATACTTTTTTTGGCATTTTTATGCTTTATTGATAGTGTAGAGACAGAGTTGAAATGGGGCAGAGAGGGGAGTGACATGCAGAGAACGACCGCGGGCTGGAATCAAACCCGGGTCCGCTGCTGGCCGAGGCCCATGGGGGGGGGACGCCCTACCAACTGAGCTAAGGGCGCCCCGGAAAGCTCAGTGTCTTTCCAGTGAAAATACAGGGACATTAAATAGAATTGAGATCCACTTATTTTACTGTCGGCACGCTTGTGATCCTTTACTCTCTCTCCGTGTAACTAAATCAAACAGTTGGCTTCAATTTGAAAACAACCCTGCGTTCCAAATCACATACTTTTTTCTTTTTCCTACACTACATACTAAAGTACAGAAGAGTTTTAGTCTTTTTCCTACACTACATACTAAAGTACAGAAGAGTTTTAGTCTTTTTACTACACTACATACTAAAGTACAGAAGAGTTTTAGTCTTTTTACTACACTACATACTAAAGTACAGAAGAGTTTTAGTCTTTTTACTACACTACATACTAAAGTACAGAAGAGTTTTAGTCTTTTTACTACACTACATACTAAAGTACAGAAGAGTTTTAGTCTTTTTACTACACTACATACTAAAGTACAGAAGAGTTTTAGGGCCACAGGAGAGAAAAAAAAAATCAGATAAGGAAGATTTTTTTTCATTATGTCGAGAAATGTCAAGAATAAAGACGAATACTCCAAAATGCTATTGGAGTTAGTGGGGCATTTATGTATTTTCAGCATACTACAATTGACGTGCCATGTATTGGGACATCCTAGATCCTTTTTCTGGCATACTAAATAGTAGGGAAGTATGGGGATTGGAACACAGGGATAAGTTATTTCAGAACACATATTTCCTTTCATTTGACGTCCTGTGTTATCGAGATGAGGTGTAGTGTGTCTCTTCAATGAGTGGTAACAGCAATACAAAAGCATTTTTTTTGGCGGACGTTCTTGGTCTGCTAATCAAAGCATGTCAGCTCATAAAACCTGATCTGTTATAGTCCTATCCGGTGCGGTCGCGGTTTTGAGTGGCTTATATATTATCCTTTATGATTGCGTCGCATTTTTTAAACAAAAGACAGAATAAATTGGAGTAATTCATCATGTACTGCACGTCTTAAAAATACATGAGCAGTGGGGCCGTTTATAAATGTGAACAAGAGACCGTCCACACACACACACACACACACGCACGCACGCACGCACACACACACACACACACACACACACACACACACACACGCACGCACGCACGCACACACACACACA
The DNA here is from genome assembly GCA_026122265.1 of Ammodytes dubius. Classification (NCBI taxonomy): domain Eukaryota; kingdom Metazoa; phylum Chordata; class Actinopteri; order Uranoscopiformes; family Ammodytidae; genus Ammodytes; species Ammodytes dubius. The sequence goes on along the minus strand of CM047507.1, from coordinate 29,223,323 downwards.
CACACACACACACACACACACACACACACACACACACACACACACACACACACACACACACAGCACACACACACACACACGTCCTGCTCATTAAAATAGATTTTCAATGAGCCTTGAAAACGAAGACAATAATTTTCAAGCCAATTTTAGGAATTTTTTTTGGCTAAGATGTCTGCCAGTCATTTTCACACACACACACACACACACACACACACACACACCTCCACACCTGGCTGTCCGTTTGTCTAAACTCAAATAGACGGCAGTTAACGTAAACAGGCTGAATGAACAAACTATAAACAGGAGTTGTCTTCTATGGACTGCTCCTACTACTGGGCTGATGCTGCGTTCAAATGCTCCTCAGATAGTCAGATTTTTTTTTTTTTTTTTTTTTTCAAAGGTTTTTTTTATTAAATGTTAGTAACAAAAGAAATTATAGCACAATGAGTACACATTTTTTCCCCTTTTTTTCCCGAACATACCCTACCCACATCCCACCCTCACACCCAACAACACGAAATACACACTACAAGAAACAGAAATAAACAATCAATATGAAAAAAAAACACATGAAGAAATACAATTAAATCAAATAAAAGGGGGGGGAGGTAGCTACTCTTCTATAGTTATTGTTGGTTTTTTAAAATAATTTAGGAAGGGGCGCCAAGATAGTCAGAATTTCTAAGTTGGAAAGTCAATTTTTTCGATTTTAGTGTGTTCGTGTGCCTTCAAAATCGGATTGTAATAACAACAATGAAGTACATGTATGCTATGAAGATGGTAGGCAAATGTTTTCAAGGTCAAGGTCACTTTTATTTATACAGCACCTTTATAAGAACCTAAATTCACCAAAGTGCTTTACATAAAATACATAAATTAAAATACAACAGCACACATTAAAAAACACTTACAGCAATGACACAAAACAATTCATTAAAACGTAAAAGCCTGTGAAAAAAGGTGAGTGATGTTTTAGTTGTTATTGTTTTCCGACTTGAGCAGGCGTTGACGTGCCTTCATCTGCAATTTGTTTTTCCTACGTTTTTGATGTCACATGAAGGCAGCACAAGAGATCACAAAGGTATTGTTCTCATGTTTGATAAAGCCATGTAGTGATGATACCTCCTTTGATGACAAGCCAGAACACACACACACACACACACACACACACACACACACACACACACACACACACACACACACACACACACACACACACACACACACACACACACACACACACACACACACACATGTTTTTTGATAGATTTCCAAACATTTACCTGCTAGGTGTTGAATTCGATTGAACCCTCAGATGCTTATCCAAATGTGCAGATGTCTCTCACACACACACACACACACACACACACACACACACACACACACACACACACACACACACACACACACACACAGTGACACTGGTTGAAATGGGAGAGCCTCCACACCTGCAGTTACAGTGATATTAGGCCACACTAGCCTTTCATCTAGTCCCAACAGGAAATGTTGTAAGGGAACATTTGGATGACACACACACACACACACACACACACACACACACACACACACACACACACACACACACATACACACACACACACACACACACACACACACAGTAGTTTGTTCCGTGTCCAAGATATACATACACATGGAGAGACTGTTTTCAAACGCTAGCCGCTAGTGTGTGTGATGCCAAAATGTGTTTCTGAAGCCCCCTATAACTTCAACCACGTTTCCACCTGAAACTAACATGTGGTTTAAACCTGCAGTGTGTA
>CM047507.1:29201545-29204045 GCA_026122265.1 Ammodytes dubius | reverse complement strand
CTTGTGATGGTGTGTGTGTGTGATGGTGTGTGTGTGTGTGTGCGCCCTTCCTTTTCTTTCTGAAGTCTGAAGTTTACACTCAAAGTATTTCTGCAATTCCATTTATGACGGGGAACAGAATCCATACTGTTTCAAGTTGACTGGAAAAAATGGAAATGCCCCCCCCGTCCCCCCTCTCCTGTCCTTCCCAAAATAACTCGAGAGCCAGCAAGCCCATGCCCTATTCCCTCTATCCCATCCATAAAACCCATGTTTATTAACCTAAAAGGTACTCCGAGGAACTTTCAGTTTGTGTTAATTCTTGCACCCCTTTTGGACAAAAGCGGTAGTGTTTTTACTATGCCAGCTGTTGTTACTGGGTGAGCGTATACCCATGACAAAAGGCATACAATGTTATGGTAAAATGACATGCAGAGTGGGTGACTGAGAGACCAGTGTAATGAAGTGCACACACTATATAAGTGACCACTGTATGAATAAAGAGCAATTTAACACTTATATTAACATAAATATATCGATCACTTCACCTTTTAAATGATACCAAAATCTGCATGCTAGATTAAACTTAAAAGCACTATGTTTACATCTCAAATATCACACCATATTTTCACTACAAAGTGGAATGTGTAGGATTTGAGGGATTGTTCTTAGCATACGCAGCATTGTTCTGCAGGGAGCGTTAGTGTTGATAGACTTTAGATAATTCACTTACTACGAGATTCTATAGAAAATAGTTTGACCTCCATTTACCTGCCCCTGTGGGCTTTGCAATTATGAGATCACATGAAGTGTGTGTGTGTGTGTGTGTGTGGGGGGGGAGGGGGGGGGGGGGGGCTTGAACGGTATAGTGTTTATACAGGGAGCATCCAGTGGAAAACTTCTGGTGTTACTATCGCTTCACCACACACACACACACACACACACACACACACACACACACACACACACACACACACACACCCTTTCATTCAGCCCCTTCCTAACTTAAACCATTTGAGAGATATATAACTTTGTGTGTGTGCTTCCCTTTAACAGATTTAAAACATATTTCCGTGTATAACAGAAATGGGGTTAGGGGCCAGAGTAAAAACAAGCAAGAATATCATGTTTTGCATTACACACACACACACACACACACACACACACACACACACACACACACACACACACACACACACACACACACACACACACACACACACACACACACACACACACACACACATTTGCTGACATGATATTTCCCCACCTCTTCGTATTTTCAACCCTTTAAGAGCTTCCTTTTGCTCTCTCTCTCTCACCTCTCTCTCCCCCTCTCCCCTCTCTCTCTCTTCCTCTCTTTCTCTCTCTCTCTCTCTCACTCCCTCTCTCTGCCTCTCCCTCTCCCTCCCCCCCTCTCTCTCTCTCACCCCTCTCTCTCTCTCTCTCTCCCTCTCCCTCCCCTCTCCTCCCTCTCTCTCTCCTCTTCTCTCTCTCTCTCTCTCTCTCTCTCTCTCTCTCTCTCTCTCTCTCTCTCCCTCTCTCCTCTCTCTCTCTCTTATACATTCTGACGAGGCTTGACCCTCAGCGGGATTTTTACATTCACATTGATGTATTCCAGACTACATTCGCAACATGCGGACACGTAGTAAAACATATGTTGTACCATTTGTTTTATACAGACCTACGTTATCTGTGTGTGTGTGTGTGTGTGTGTGTGTGTGTGTGTGTGTGTGTGTGTTTGTGTGTGTCTGTGTATGTGTGTGTGTCTGTGTGTGTGTTTGTGTGTGTCTGTGTGTGTGTGTCTGTGTCTGTGTGTGTGTGTCTGTGTTTGTGTGTGTGTGTCTGTGTTTGTGTGTCTGTGTGTGTGTCTGTTTGTGTCTGTGTTTGTGTGTGTGTTGTCTGTGTTTGTGTGTGTGTGTCTGTGTTTTGTGTGTGTGTTTCATACACACCAACATTACATACACACTTCTGTTTTTGTTGTTGTTGTTGATATCTTAAAGGTGCAGTGTGTAACTTTGGGTGTGTCAGAGAAGTGAAACCTTTTCTCGTAACTGAATAAACAAACTTTCCTCACAGGAAAATGTGATCCTTGGAACACTGTTTGAAGTTAGAAAGCTTCCTGAAAAGTTACTGTTTCACTGTTGTTGTTTACAGCAGCAGGGCCCACAGTTTGGTTTACAAACATATTCTAGTCTTATGTTTGGTTCCAGGTTCCTCAAAATAATTTAGTTTTGATTTATGATGATAGAATTATCCAAAACATTATCTACATGTACATTTAATATGCTGCAGGCTCTGTGAATGTAAACAAACCCCACTCCTCTGAAACTACACAGTGCACCTTTAATTTCAATGTGCTGGCATGCGTAGATTCATGTGGTATTTATACATGTGTTACACGGCTGTATTTTAATGCTATAACATCTGCAAACAATTTAAAAACAATTTTACGCCGTATGAAAAAGTTGGAGTCACAATACCCATTTTAAAGGTGCACTGTGTAGTTTATTTTTTTTAA
>CM047507.1:29191545-29194045 GCA_026122265.1 Ammodytes dubius | reverse complement strand
AGCAGGTCCTGTAATAAACCTGCTAGACACTAAGATATAGTCACTTAAATACCCTTAACTCAACAGCAATGGATAAAACAGCATATAAAAACATATTAAATATAGATAAAATGTATTACGCTGGTCTATTTAATCTATTCTTCAATTTGATATACGGCCACAAATTCTGAGATAACAAATTATTTGATGTTTTAGGTGCAGCCTATGTAGTCACTAAAATATCTTTAAAGGTGCTCCGAGGAACTTTCGGTTTGTGTTAATTCTAGCGCCCCCTTTGGACAAAAGCAGTAGTGTTTTTACTACGCCAGCTGTTGTTCCTGGGTGAGCGTATACCCATGACAAAGGCATAAAGAAAAACTATATAAAAATGTCATTCTTTGCACTGATGGTCTTGTTTGCTGTTATACAAGTAATGTAAAAATTAGACTGTTTCAGAGAAGTTTAAAAGTAGCTTATAGAACCTTTAAATATGAATAAATAATCGAGCTTTAGTCCAAAAACATATCCATCAAAATAATTTACGACCTCACAGATAGATAGATAGACAGATGGATAGATAGATAGATAGATAGATAGATAGATAGATAGATAGATAGATGGATGGATAGATAGATAGATAGATAGATAGATAGATAGATAGATAGATAGATAGATAGATAGATAGTAGATAGATAGATAGATAGATAGATACACAATGTCAGATAACAGAATCCTTGCTTGTATAGGTGTGTCCCAATGCGGTCATACATTGCTGCCTTTGTTTACATTTCATCTGCGTCCCATTTTTCTGACATCATCATCACACACACACACACACACACACACACACACACACACACACACACACACACACACACACACACACACACACACACACACACACACACACACACACACACACACACACACACACACACACACACACACACACACACGTTGCTTCCAAAACAGTGATTAGAACGTTCCAGTTTGTGTCTGGACCCATCTTCTTCCTGGCCTGCTGTCGGGGAGCCAGGCCAAGAGTTTACTCATGGTCTCAAGCAGGCTACAGGTGCTGTCTGTCTGTCTGTCTGTCTGTCTGTCTGTCTGTCTGTCTGTCTGTCTGTCTGTCTGTCTGTCTGTCTGTCTGTATGTCTGTCTGTTAATCTGTCTGTCTGCCTGTCTGTCTGTCTGTCTGTCTGTCTGTCTGTCTGTCTGTCTGTCTGTCTGTCTGTCTGTCTGTCTGTCTGTCTGTCTATCTATCTATCTATCTATCTATCTATCTATCTATCTATCTATCTATCTATCTATCTATCTATCTATCTAATCTATCTATCTATCTGTCTGTCTGTCTGTCTGTCTGTCTGTCTGTCTGTCTGTCTGTCTATCTATCTATCTATCTATCTATCTATCTATCTATCTATCTATCTATCTATCTATCTATCTATCTATCTAATCAACTGATCTTAAAGGCACATTGTGTAGAACATATTTGCATCTTTTAGAACCTAGAAACATTATATAAAAATAGCATTCTTTCCACTGATGGTCTCGTTTGCTGTTACATGCCATTTCTGATCATCAGAAGAAAAAATTACTGTTTCAGAAATATTTAAAAGTTCCTCGTAGCACCTGTAACACTGTATCCAGTCAAATGATTTTGCCTTTTATATAACTATGGCATACAAAATGTCGCACACTCATTAAAACTGGATAAAAAAAAACCTTTAAAGCACTACGCAGTATTCACTAGGTATTCATTTTGGCTATAACCCCAGTGATGAAGTAATCCATATATGGTCGCATAACATTCATACCCAACCTGGGAGTTCCGCTAATGCTTAGCAACATGAGGACCCACATTCTTGAAAATCTTCCTTTGTTTTATCACTGAACACACCGGACCGCTTTGGCTGTGTGTGTTATTATCCCACCGGCGTCAATACTGGGGCATCTCTCCTACTTAGAGACTTACCCTGCGTTCCAATCCCCATACTTCCCTACTATTTAGTATGCCAGAAAAATATTTAGGATGTCCCAATACAGTACATGCAGGTCAATTGTAGTATGCTGAAAATACATACAGTAAATGTCTATTCTTGACATTTCTCGACATAATGATAAAGAAATCTTCCTTATCTGATTTTTTTTTCTCTCCTGTGGCCCTAAAACTCTTCTGTAGCCTACTTTAGTATGTAGTGTAGGAAAAGTAAAGTATGTGATTTGGAACGCAGGGAAAGTGTATAACAATGGATAGATAGATAGATAGATAGATAGATAGATAGATAGATAGATAGATAGATAGATAGATAGATAGATAGATAGATAGATAGATAGATAGATAGATAAAAAGAAAGAGTATGTGATTTGGAACGCAGGGTTAGAGAGCAGTGCACATGTCTTGTAGAAAGGGTGTACTACAATACCGGGCCCCAATAACACACACACACACACACACACACACACACACACATTGATTCCCCAATAACGGGCTCATCTCAGAGCTAGTCCAGGAGTTTGT
>CM047507.1:29156545-29159045 GCA_026122265.1 Ammodytes dubius | reverse complement strand
CACATTCTAGCTATTTGTCTCCAAGGTGACAATGGCATGTATTCCAGAATGTTTAGGGACCCTCCAGGAAGAGAATTTGTTTCTGTTTCATAGTTGAATTACTTTCCAGGATGTTTTGGTCCAAAGTTTCAGATCAACAAAGTGAAATGTCGAATGTCATATCAGTGTTAAATCAGTTTATACAGAATGCAGGAGCCGTACCAAATAAATACTCTCTCCCTCTCCCTCTCCCTCTCTCTTTCTCCCTCTCTCCCACTCTCTCTATCTCCGTCCCTCTCTGTCTCTCTCCCTCCCTCTATGTCCCTCTCTCTCCCTCTCCCTCTCTCTCCCTCTCCCTCTCTCCCTCTTATAGATGTGACGTGATTGTATACTACATACTAATTCTAACCTGGTTTTTTTGAGTGTGCTGTCATGGAAAAAGTGATCAAATTAAGTACATTCAGGTGCATACTACATGTTGAATCGCATGGCACTTGATGGATAGGCCTTAGGAATGCAAATCACAGCTGATTAAGTTTTGAACTTCCTAAATATTTTGGTGTGGCATGCCCCTTATTTATTCAGCACACTTGTTTCAAATTATAACTTTTTTTTCTTGATGTACAATGTCATGTTTTATTGTTCTCACTATTTGTAGGTTGAACATATATTTTCTTCATATTTACTTTCCATGATAGAATTCTACGTGTGTGGATGGATACTGATTGTGTTGATGTTATACTTTGTGCTTGATTTGATTGTTAGTCAACCAAGGCCTTGCATTGTAGTGCCTTTCTTTCCATAAAAATTGGGTTTGTTGGTTCTCTGTAAGTGTGATTAAGTTTTAGATAAGATGACAGACAGACAGACAGACAGATAGATAGATAGATAGATAGATAGATAGATAGATAGATAGATAGATAGATAGATAGATAGATAGACAGACAGATAGATAGATAGATAGATAGATAGATAGATAGATAGATAGATAGATAGATAGATAGATAGATAGATAGATAGATAGATAGATAGATAGATAGATCGATAGATCGATGGATAGATAGATAGATAGATAGATAGATAGATAGATAGATAGATAGATAGATAGATAGATAGATAGATAGATAGATAGACAGACAGATATATAGATAGATAGATAGATAGATAGATAGATAGATAGATAGATAGATAGATAGATAGATAGATAGATAGATAGATAGATAGATAGATAGATCGATAGATTGATGGATAGATAGATAGATAGATAGATAGATAGATAGATAGATAGATAGATAGATAGATAGATAGATAGATAGATAGATAGATGGATAGATCGATAGATCGATGGATAGATAGATAGATAGATAGATAGATAGATAGATAGATAGATAGATAGATAGATAGATAGATAATAGATAGATAGATAGATCGATAGATTGATGGATAGATAGATAGATAGATAGATAGATAGATAGATAGATAGATAGATAGATAGATAATAGATAGATAGATAGATAGATAGATAGATAGATAGATTGATGGATAGATAGATAGAATAGCCCATGAAAAAATAAAACAAAAGCCCATGTCTTAAGTAGCTTCAGGCCAATCATGGTTTAAATTCTAACTCCTAAAACATTATTGTTTTTATATTAAATTGAATTTGTAGAAGATATGGGATAAAATGTAACTGTACTAAAAACTATTTTTCGAGAGAGAGAGAGAGAGAGAGACATACAGAGAGAGAGAGAGAGAGAGAGAGAGAGAGAGAGAGAGAGAGAGAGAGACACACAGAGAGACAGACAGACAGACAGACAGACAGACAGACAGACAGACAGACAGACAGACAGACAGACAGACAGACAGACACAGACAGAGACAAAGACAGTTCCACCTTCTTCAAATAGTCAGTGTGGGAACTTCTCTTCATGCTGTATTGACGTTCAAACACCAGAGCCAGACAGACAGATGGGCCATAACCTTCAGTAAACCATGGTTCTGCTTTTTAAGATGATATAAAAAGAAAGTCAGGCTACTCTTGGGTTTTTCTTCACATTTTATTATCTGGGACACTTTATATTGAGGTAAGGACATCTCAGAAATATTTCTTTATACAGTATCTTCGTGACTTCGTTTTGCAATATACTTTTTTAAGATATTTCTTTGGCATGTTCAAGCTTTATTAAAAAGATAGTAGAGAGTTTAAATGGGATACAGAGAGAGAGGGGGGGGGGGATGACCTGCAGTAAAGGTCCACGGGTCAGATTTGAACCCGTGACCACTGCAACGAAGGCCTGAACCAATATGGTACGCGCTCTATCCACTACGCCACCGGAGCGCCCCAATATCATTTTTAACACACACGAGTAAATCTCAGTTAGAATTCCAAAGAGCCCATGTGCATGTGAAGAGACTCGCACTATATTTTATTTAAATAAAAGACTTGCTCTTAAAGGTGCTCTGAGGAACTTTTATTTGTGTTAATTCTAGCACCCCCTTTGGACAAAAGCGGTAGTGTTTT
>CM047507.1:29141545-29144045 GCA_026122265.1 Ammodytes dubius | reverse complement strand
AGGATTCCACTTGCTTTGTTGTATGTGTTAAAGGTGCAGTCAGTGATTCTGGAGAAAGCTTGTTGTCAAAATAAGTGAATATCTCCTCACGATCCGCTACCTGCATGTCCTGTGTATGCGCTCAAACAAAATCTAGGCCTAGGCTCTGTAAACTGGTGTGTAAACAAAGGTGGCCCACCATAGCTAGCAAAGTGAATATTGGGTATGACAAATAGCCATAGTTTCTACCTGGGACCTGTGCATTGCTAACTAACTAACCAGCCTGATGTAAGTGCCATAAAGTGGGTCCTCCCTCCCCCTCTCCATCCCCCCTCCATCCCTCCCCTCTCTCTCTCTCTCTCTCTCCTGCCTCCATCCCCCTCCCTCTCTCTATCTTACACACACACACACCCACACCACCCCCCTCTGCCCTATGAGGTCACAGCACCTGTTGTGGGTAATAGCAGGCAGGTGACGTCAGCCTGTGTGCGGCCTCCACTTGTTTTCCATGGTCTAAGGTGGACCTCCCCCAGGCTCCCTCTGAATACGACTGTAGGGGCGACTGTGGCTCAGGTGGTAGAGCGGGTCGGCCGATGATCAAAGGGTTGGAGGTTCGATCCCCGCCCTGCCACCTGTGTCATAGTTGTTGTGTCCTTGGGCAAGACACTTCACCCACCTTGCCTCGTGTGAATGTCGATAGTTAGCCTGCTGCTATCGGTGTATGAATGTGTGTGTGAATGGTAACGAGGGAAAGGAAAACAGGTCTCCCTTGTAAAAGAGTCTTCAGTCTCAATGGGATTTACCTGTAGAAATAAAGGTTAAAAAAAAAGAAAAAAGAAAAAAATAGCCTTGAAAAAGTTATTTTGGTTTTCTGCATCAAATAGGTCAGTAAGACTATATATCATAGTGAAATTAAGTGTGTGTGTGTGTGTGTGTGTGTGTGTGTGTGTGTGTGTGTGTGTGTGTGTGTGTGTGTTGTGTGTGTGTGTGTGTGTGTGTGTGTGTGTGTGTGTGTGTGTGTGTGTGTGTATCATTGAGTGGGATTGCTCTAAAAAAAAATATATATTTGCATTTTTTTTGCATATTTTTATTGCTTTAAAAAAAAGGATACAAATAGTGCTCAGAGGTGCTTTGGTGGTGTAGTGGATAGAGCGCATACCATATCGGCTCCGGCCTTCGTTGCAGTGGTTGTGGGTTCAAATCCGACCCGTGGACCTTTACTGCAGGTCATCCCCCCCCTCTCTCTCTCTCTGTCTGTCTCCCCATTTCAACTCTGTACTGTCTAATAAAGCTTGAAAATGCCTAAAAAAATCTTTAAGAAATACTGTGCTGGCAACATTGGATAGTAATGTTAAAGTATGTCCATGTTTTTGTTGCATAAACAATTACAACAATACCATGTTTTTTTTACAATTTAATTTCAAGACGATTAACTGATTAGGATCTCAATTGTTGCCTAATTGGACATTTAAGTGATGTCGCTGTATTCCAGGTCTGAAGTCATTACTCTGATTAGTTTAGTGTTTTCATAACAGAAATAAATATCGGCCACAGCTATGACAATAAAAACTAAGTTATAATGTATCAGTACCTTAAAGACCTACTTCACCGGTGGGAATATGAAGGTGTATTGAACTCTGAGATCCTATGTAGTATAAATATGCAAACATTTTTAGAAATCGGTTCATCCTAGCCTGAGAAAAGGCAGAAAGAGTGTTTTAATGGTCTAACTGTCTAACCCTACATTTTACTATGTGTGACATCACGCATGGTAAAATGTAGGGTTAGGATTAACAGGACAGCTGGGCCAAGGGAAGACTGAGGGAAGACAACACACACACACACACTAGCAAAGTTGCCTGAATATCTATAAGTTTGTTGTAGTTGTACTAACTTCACTTATTGATCTACATTCCCTGCATTGACACATTTAACAAAATATTTTCATGGCCACGCAAATAATACACACACACACACACACACTCACTCACTCACTCACTCACTCACACACACACTCACTCACTCACTCACTCACTCACTCACACACACACACACACACACACACACACTCACTCACTCACTCACTCACTCACTCACTCACTCACTCACTCACTCACTCACTCACTCACTCACTCTCACACACACACACACACACACACACACACACACGGCCAAATGTTTAGCGGCCTGCTTTGCGTTTTGCGGGGTTTCACCTGTGTGATCTGTTCTCAAGGCTGTGTGTGCAGGCGGACAGAAGCCAGTTCCATAGCATGGCATCTGTCCTGTTAAGCTATAGCCAGCTGGGACAGGATCGCATCTGGTGTAAAGGTTTAGAGGGAGAGAGGGGGAGAGGGGGAGAGAGAGAGGGGGGGAGGGAGGGAGGGGGGAGGGGGAGAGAGAGAGAGGGGGGGGAAGGAGGGGGGGAGAGGGGGGAGAGAGAGAGGGGAGAGAGAGAGAGAGAGGGAGGGAGAGAGAGAGAGGTAGGGGGAGGGAGGGAGGGAGGGAGGGAGGGAGGGAGGGA
>CM047507.1:29126545-29139045 GCA_026122265.1 Ammodytes dubius | reverse complement strand
CTTAGTATTCCACATTCCATGTCAATCTGAGCTGCATTCTATCCCAGACTGTAGGTGTGCTGGAACGGAATAATTTAGGAATCTAGTTACTACTGTACGTCGAAGACATTCAACTCTCGTCCTACACACTTTTACTGTATCTGAGCAGGAGAATGAAGTAATCTATCTATCTATCTATCTATCTATCTATCTATCTATCTATCTATCTATCTATCTATCTATCTATCTATCTATCTATCTATCTATCTATCTATCTATCTATCTATCTATCTATCTATCTATCTATCTATCTATCTATCTATCTATCTATCTATCTATCTATCTATCTATCTATCTATCTATCTATCTGACTGTCTGTCTGTCTGTCTATCTGTCTGTCTATCTATCTGTCTATCTATCTGTATGTCTGTCTGTCTGTCTGTCTGTCTGTCTGTCTGTCTGTCTGTCTGTCTGTCTATCTATATTTTCTGATTTGAACATTATTCAAAATGAAACATGAGCGTAGAAGTATTTAAAAAGTGATTTGTAATCCATCCCTTCTATCTGTCTACGTTTAACAAGGAACATTCAACTTTTTGGCTTTAACTACCGGCATGTATAATATTGATGACCATGATTATTTACACAGAGGGTCTCTCTCTCTCTCTCTCCCTCTCTCTCTCCCTCTCTCCCTCTCTCCGACCCTCCCTCCCTCTCTCTCTCTCTCTCTCTCTCTCTCTCTCTCTCTCCCTCTCTCTCTCTCGCTCTCTCCCTCTCTCCCTCTCTCCCTCCCCCCTCTCTCTCTCTCTCTCTTTTCTTTTTCAGTCCATCCTTTTCATCAGGGATCATAATACCTTTGGCCAGGAGGTTTCCGGATATATAGACTACGCCCACAGACTCAAGACTCAAGATTTTGAACCATATTTCAGCGGAAAGAAGAAATTGATGCCAACGCGCTCTGATTTATGGTAAGAGACACACACACACACACACACACACACACACACACACACACACACACACACACACACACACATACATACACACACACACACACACACACACACACACACACACACACACACACGCACACAACACACACCTCCATTGTAACATGCAGTATGACAATTCCAGAATGTTTTAACCTTTATTTATACAGGTAAATCCTATTGAGACCGGAGACTCTTTTTCAAGGGAGACCTGTTCCCATTTACACATTACCATTCAAACACACATTCACACACCGATAGCAGCAGGCTAACTATACACATTCACACGAGGCAAGGTGGGTGAAGTGTCTTGCCCAAGGACACAACAACTATGACACAAGTGGCATGGCGGGGATCAAACCGCCAACCCTTCGATCATTGGCCCGACCCCTCTACCACCTGAGCCAAGGTAGTCCCATTCTACAAGACAGCAAATCTTTTTTTTTTTTTATGTACATATGTATTACATTTTTCACAGATGGTACATGTCATGGATATTTTTGATACAGGATACAGGAACACATAAGTCAGAAATCCATGGTAGCAGACTCCAGATTGATTATCAACCCGACTGTAGGGGCGACTGTGGCTCAGTTGGTAGAGCGGGTTGGCCGATGATCAAAGGGTTGGAGGTTCGATCCCCGCCCTGCCACCTGTGTCCTTGGGCAAGACACTTAACCCACCTTGCCTTGTGTGAATGTCGATAGTTAGCCTGCTATCGGTGTACGAATGTGTGTGTGAATGGTAACGTGGGAAAGGAAAACAGGTCTCCCTTGAAAAAGAGTCTTCGGTCTCAATGGGATTTACCTGTATAAATAAAGGTTAAAAAAAAAAATAATAAAAAAAGTTATGTCACAACAATGTTCAATGTTCCTCACACTAAAGATGGTTGTATAGAAGAAACATATACAGACGCAAACAGACAAGGTTTCAGTCAAGTAAACAGAGGTGACCTTTGTAACCCCAAAATGACCCTCATACAAACCGAACAACATGTTTTATATCTTGCGTATTCAGCAGTGATACATCATGTAACTGTCTCACTGTCCGGGGCCAAGCCACAGGTGAACTGCTGACCTTACAGGTGTCAGCTAAACTCTGCTCTGTGTGTGTGTGTGTGTGTGTGTGTGTGTGTGAGCGTGAGTGTGAGCGTGTGTGTGTGACTGTGTGTGTGTGTGTGTGTGTGTGTGTGTGTGACTGTGAGCGTGAGCGTGAGCGTGAGCGTGAGCGTGTGTGTGTGTGTGTGTCAGGGCACATCTCTATAATTCGTGGGTCTATCAGGGTTTGGGTTTGTGTACATAGAGGGGTGTCGGTAAATTGCCCCGAGCCAAACCCATGGCCACATTCCACATGCCCGTGTATAGTAACATATTATCAACATCTCAGATACGTGAGAGAAATCTCTTGAGGACAAATACAACCGGACAGGACGGGGGTCAGAATGAGTGTGTGTGTGTGTGTGTGTGTGTGTGTGTGTGTGTGTGTGTGTGTGTGTGTGTGTGTGTGTGTGTGTGTGTGTGTGTGTGGTGTGTGTGTGTGTGTGTGTGTGTGTTACATGATTATATTCGGAGTTCAACCAAATGCCATGCACCCTGTATAACCCGTTTGACACTGGGCAGAACATGGTGTCTGCAATGTCCAAATTTAACAGGTAAATTATACTTTTTCCCCGTGATATTGACCTTATTTTATTAGTTCTAACCATCAATTCCTTATATAATTTACCATATGCAATCGCACTTCATCGAAAATGTTCCTTTATTTTTGTCTAAACATACAGTATCTTAAATGTGTCACTAAGTATAGTAGTAAGAATTGTTTTTTGTTACAACCAAACATATTTTAACTATAAATGTTCTCAAATAACGGCACACATACAGTACAGAATGAGTGTGTGTGTGTGTGTGTGTGTGTGTGTGTGTGTGTGTGTGTGTGTGTGTGTGTGTGTGTGTGTGTGTGTGTGTGTGTGTGTGTGTGTGTGTGTGTGTGTGTGTGTTGTGTGTGTGTGTGTGTGTGTGTGTGTGTGTGTGTGGTGCGTGCGTGTGTGTGTGTGTGTGTGTGTGTGTTTCTTGGTTATTCTCAGAGGTCAGCTAACTGCCATGCCCCCTGTATAACCTGTTTAAACTGGGCATTCATAGGTCTCATAAGTCCCAATATGGACCAAATCCAGAGGTAAATTATGCCTCTTTTTTTTTTAGATTTGGACTCTATTTTCTTAGTTTTAGCCATGATTCCTTCATCCTATAACATATTTAATCGCATTGCATCCAAAATTATCTTTCCATTATGTGTGAACATACCTTAAAAGTGTCACTAAGTATAGCAGTAAGATTTGTTTGTTTCAATCAAGCATATTTTAAATATGAATGTTCTCAAATAATGATACACACATACAGTAACTAGACAAGGACAGAATGAGTGTGTGTGTGTGTGTGTGTGTGTGTGTGTGTGTGTGTGTGTGTGTGTGTGTGTGTGTGTGTGTGTGTGTCTGTGCATGTTGTGTGTGTGTTTTCTTGGTTACTTTCAGAGTTCAGCCACATGCCATGCCCCCTGTATAACCTACATTGGTCTCTTAGGTCCCAATGTGCACCAAATCTAATGTTAAAGTATGCTTTTTTTTCCAAGTTCTTCACTTTATTTTCTTCTTTTCTTTAACCGCCATGTCTGTTTAGAATGGCCTGAGCATTTAAATCGGGTCCAAATCGCACTTTACAACAAACATCCCGATGGGCAAATATTATAGTTACAGCGGTTGTAAACAAAATTCCCAGTTCGATCATATTTTTAAGTAGTTGGCCGATAAAATGATGCGGAGAAAAATCCTGAAATGACCAAGATGATCATTTTTCATGTCATTGTTAAACTTCTTGCCAGGGAAGTTAGAAAGTTGAGGTGAGGCCAAAAACTGGACCGAGAAGTAGGGGAGAACGGGGTAATATGTCACACGGGTAGGTTGTTACAATTCTCACTAGAGTAAAAAAGTGTGCCTACTTACCCCGGTGTGTGTTCCAATAGAAAACTATGTGGATTTCAGTTCAGGGATTAAACATTCACTTTTTAGTTTAAAATTGGTTTCAAAAATAAAAGGTGATGGATGGATGGATGGATGGATGGATGGATGGATAGATAGTTTTTCTTAATGCCTTTGTCATGGGTATACTATACGCTCACCCAGGAACAACAGGGATTTATTTGGTTGAGAGAAAATGTGGGCGCTCTGGTGGTGTAGTGGATAGAGCGTGTACCATATCGGCTCAGTCCTTCGTTGCAGTGGTCGCGGGTTCGAATCCGACCCGTGGATCTTTACTGCAGGTCATCCCCCTCTCTCTCTCTCTGTGTCTCCCCATTTCAACTCTGTACTGTCTAATAAAGCTTGAAAATGCCCCAAAAAAAATTATCTTAAAATGTATTTTAAAATATCACACAAATCCAGCACAGGCCCCATGTTAGTGTGATTTATTTGGTCGAGAGAAAATGTGTTTCTACTAGAGCAGTTAAAAGAACAAGCAGAACGATGGTCTGTGTCTGTGTTGTATTTCTGGATGTGGTTTTGGTCGTTCTTTGAAACCAAAGTGTGAGACATGGAATACTTTGTTGTTTTATTTGCACCACTTCCGCCCATGTGTCCCGATACACAAACCTTCACTAGTAGGGCCTTTAAATCTAAAAATCTCAACTCCTAAAGCACTATCAACTTATATCACTATCAAGGGCGACTGTGGCTCAGTTGGTAGAGCGGGTTGGCCGATGATCAAAGGGTTGGAGGTTCGATCCCCGCCCTGCCACCTGTGTCATAGTTGTTGTGTCCTTGGGCAAGACACTTCACCCACCTTGCCTCGTGTGAATGTCGATAGTTAGCCTGCTATCGGTGTATGAATGTGTGTGTGAATGGTAACGTGAGAAAGGAAAACAGGTCTCCCTTGCAAAAGAGTCTTCGGACTCAATGGGATTTACCTGTATAAATAAAGGTTAAAAAAAAAAAAAAAAAAACTTAACTTGTCGGTACTATTCTAAAGTGTTATTTTAGAACATTCTTTACACATGTTCATTTTCTGATTTCATGATACATAATGTTATTCTTAAAAACACCCTAGGCTAAACACGACACACATTATGGACATGTAGCGGAGATATTTACTCAATTTAACATAAGAAAGTGATTTTGGACAACAAGTGTTCTCCAGAATCTCATATGTACACCACATCTATTTCTTCAATTTCAACTTGTTCTAACCTTGCGTTCCAAGCCCTGCTAGTGCTATACCTCCAACCCCCCCTACACACACACACACACACACACACACACACACACACACACACACACACACACACACACACACACACACACGTAGAAGAAGTAGTCCAACCCTTTTTTTTTTTTTTCTTCATCTCTGTCGGGAACAATAACAGCCAGTGTGGTTGGCGCTAAGAGGGAGCAGATGCTGCTGCTGCTGCCCACTCACAGTGCACTAAAGCTGGACCGCAGAGCTCTGAATGCACACCCCCCTGGTTCTCCCTCCCTCCAACCAACCAACCAACCACAGCCACAGAGAAACACAAGGCAGGGACAACCACCTCCAGCAAGGCAAGGAAAGGCAGGGTGGATAGGTTCACATAGAGAAAGAGAGAGAGGGGGGGGGGGGAGAGAGGAGGACAGGGAGAGAGAAGGAGAGGAGGGAGGGAGGAGAGAGAGGAGAGGGAGAGAGAGGGAGGGAGGAGAGAAGGGAGAGAGAGGAGAGAGGAGAGAGGAGAGGGGAGACAGGGAGAGAGGAGAGAGAGGAGAGAGGGAGAGGAGGGAGAGAGACAGGGAGAGGGGGAGAGAGGGAGAGAGGAGAGGAGAGAGCGAGAGAGAGAGGTTCACATACACAGGCTGAGAGGGAGAACAAAATAAAAGTAGGGCAGTAGCAGAGAATCTATCTAGTGAAATGTATAGGAATTTAAAAGAAAGGGAGACAGAGAGAGAGAAAAAGAGAAAGAGAGAGGGAGAAAGAGAGAGAGAGGGGGGGAATGAGAGAGATAATGAACAGCAGTAGCAGAGGGTATATGTTTTAAGAAAATGTTAGTTTAGTCAAATAAAAAGCAATATGATTTGATGTGAAAAACCAATCATTACTTTGTGTAGTGCAACTCGATGAGAAAGCTTAGGAATAAATGCTTCAAGCTTTTTATCTTTTAAGATACACATTTTGTAACAGCCCGAGATTGTTTGCACTATTTTTTTAAACTTTTGAAGTCTTCAAATCAAAATCAAATCAGTTTTATTTGTATAGACCAATATCACAAATAGACATTTGCCTCAGTGGGCTTTACATTCCATACAATATGATACAATATGATACAATATGACACCCTGCCCTTACACCCTTAGCTCGGCTGAGAAAAAACTCCCAGTAAAAAACCCTTTACCGGGATTAAAAAATGTTTGAAGAAATCTCAGGGAGAGTTGACAGAGTAAGGGATCCCTCTTCCTATCTGGAGCAAACCACAATATGTGTGATTCTAGAAGCAAGGCCATTAAAAACACAGTTGTTGTAAAAAATAGGAACTTCATGGGCCGCCCTTAGCTCAGTTGGTAGGGCGCCCCCCCTCCCCCCCATGGGCCTCGGCCAGCAGCGGACCCAGGTTCGATTCCAGCCTGCGGTCGTTCTCTGCATGTCACTCCCCTCTCTGCCCCATTTCAACTCTGTCTCTACACTATCAATAAAGCATAAAAATGCAAAAAAAAAAAAATCTTAAAAAAAAAAAAAAAATTCATTTCCACTAAGCGGTAGAGTTATTTTTGGTACAGAAAAGTTATCAGAGAATTTTGTCAAAAATAAAAAAAACTTATGAATGACTAGCTATTCAAGACTGTGTAACTGCCTCAATACATTTCCAATTCACTGTGTTCTGATTGAATGTGACTGTTTTAAGTAACCTGTATGTTTAGGGTAACCTCCGGATAAGCCTTCAACTAAATTCATCTAAACAAACAATTCAAAAAAGTATACACAATGGATGAATTTCAATTACGTTTTTGAGTCCATTACTTTTTACTGTGAGCTTCCGACACAGACACACGCAGACACACACACAATCACACACACACACACACACACACACACACACACACACACACGCACACACACACACACACACACACACACACACACATACACACACTAATTATCCCACTGATCTGCAGCCCTGTGCTACAGCTTCCTGCCACTCCAGATGTGCCTACAGCATCTCTGATGTCTATTTAATGTTCCCCGGCTAAATGACCATCTGTTTATGCACTCGGCCTGTCCCCCCTTCCCCTCTCTCTCTTCCTCTCTCTCTCTCTCTTCCTCTCTCTCTATCTCTCTCTCTCTCTTCTATCTCTCTCTGTCCCTCCCTCTCTCTCTCCCTCTCTCTCTCTCTCTCTCTCTCTCAACTTCTGACATATATGAGTAGTTATAGTTATAATTGATTGAGTTTTTTCTCAATGAACATTTTGGTTTTATAATATAAACTACTGACAACATTTCTATCAAATTCCAATAGATCTCTCTCTCTCTCTCACACACACACACACACACACTCTCCCTCTCTCTTCTATCTATCTCTCTCTCTCTCTCTCTCTCTCTCTCCCTCTCTCTCTCCCTCTCTCAACTTCAGTCATTAAGAGCATTTTCAATAAGTTATGTAGAGATGAAGATTGAAAAAAAATCCAGAACGGTCTCTTAATTTTTTTCCGGATCTTTATATGATGAAACAAAATGTCGGACATTAAACTTAAATTTATGCCAAAGCATCAAAGAATGATGTAATGTTTGTGTGGTAGAGGAGTTGTCTGTAGCACTGTCTCTGCCGGTCATAAATTGGATTTATTTTATTTTATTTTAGACACTAAAATTGCCTAAAAAGTATGTTTTGTTATGATCCCTGAAAGTAGTTAGCAGCATTTTGTATATATCATGTTTATAGTCATTGCTTTTGTGTTTTTGCTTTGCTGGTCAGACAAGCTGCGAAGCGTAAATTATACATAATGAACATAATGAAGGAATATGTCGCCCACATGAATTCTGTTTCCGGTTTAGGCTTCACAGAAAAGATCTTTGTCAATGTGTATGTGAGGAGAATATTTCACTTAGGCCTATTTTTCATCAAAATTTAGCAACATCATACATGTATCATCCAAGAATCTAGTTAGGATGCAGTATGCTACAATTGGAATATACTTTTACTTATTAATTTCATCATAACATTGCGCCTTGATCTTGCCTTTTGCTTTTATATCCATCGCATCCCCGTTTGTTTTCATATGGAGGCTTTGTCGATGTGACGTCACTTCAGGTGCGCACTGGATTGTGGGTCAGAATCACTCAAATAGGATGCAGTTTTCAACAATAATAATCTAAGGTTGCGTTCCGAATCGCATACTTTCTACTATATAGTATGTAGAAAAAAGATTTAGGATGTCCCGATTCTTGTGGCCAGATTTAGGATGGTTAGAAGTACCCGGATGTTCTACTTCATCCGGCCGAGATTGTTAGTGTTGAAAACTGCATCCTATTTGGGCGATTCTGACCCACAATCCAATGCGCACGTGAAGTGACGTCACATCGACGAAGCCTCCATATGAAAACAAACGGGGATGCGACGTATATAAAAGCAAGAGGCAAGATCAAGGCGCAATGTTATGATGAAATAAGAGAGTAAAAGTATGTCCCAATAGTATGCCCACTGCATCCTAACTAGATTATTTTTATCGTCGGATGTAGTATGTAGAATAGAAAAAAGAAAGAGTATGCGATTCGGAACGCAATCTAAATCTTTTTTCCACCTACTAAATTGCAGAAAGTATGGGGATTTGAACGAAGCCCTCCTCTCTCTCTCTCTCTCACTCTGCGTGCATTTACCAACAGACTGTATGATTGGATATGTGTGCATGTGTTTCAACAGAGCAGAAACACACACACACATGTCTGGATGCTCACACACAAGCCCAAACCATATTGCGTCCATACTCACTCCCTCTGCTAAGCACCTGTATCTCTGGCTAGCATTTCTGTGCACACACAGACACACACACACACACACACACACACACACACACACACACACACACACACACACACACACACACACACACACACACACACACACACACACACACACACACACACACACACACACACACACACCCACATTAGAGCAAGTAAGAGGGTGATGTTGGCGCTCAGCCCTCAAGCATTGTGTCCGAGTTTTATTGGGTTTTTTTTGGCCATATTTTATCGAGGTATAAAAATAAAAAAATGTTAATGGTAAGTTGGAATGGTCCATGCCCTGTGTTTTTTGATACTCACACATGGCACACACACACACACACACACACACACACACACACACACACACACACACACACACACACACACACACACACACACACACACACACACACACACAGTACTTTGTTGGCTGAGTCCTAAGGGTTAATATTGGGCCGACTGTGTTTGACATATTCAGCCATTGTTCTAGCATTGTTGCCCAGTCTTAAGATTTAAAGGTGGAGTCAGTGATTCTGGAGAACGCATTTTGACAAAATCCCCTTTTGGTCAAAATCAGTTAATATCTCCTGTGGTCAGCATTTAGTATGGACGGATATAAAAGCAAGAGGCAAGATCAAGGCGCAATGTTATGATGAAATAAATAAGTAAAAGTACATCCCAATAGTATGCCTATACTGCATCCTAACTAGATTATTTTTATGGCCAGATGTAGAATAGAAAAAAGAAAGAGTATGAGATTTGGAAAGCGGGGTTAACTTCACAAACCATTCTTGGACTTGTATTCTTGACCCCCTATATAAGACACTTCTGAGCGGATACACACTGCTAGGACAACCCAGTCTCACAGTGAAATGTGTAATAGCTACGTTGGTCCACAGCGCAAAATGTAGAGGTTTGAAATTGTGAATTAGCTACATTTGTTCCCCTGTTCACTTCTAATGGACAGCGTACATGTCACGTGACTTTCAAGTCCTCCCGGCCGAAACGAAACCCAAGCTGTGACCACCATTGCCACATTTCACTGTGAGACTGGGTTGGCTAGGAGGTATCTGCTCTTTCTTTATGATATATCTCTTCAGGCTCCTCCCTGGCCTGTAATGACACTGTTGACGTAACGTCTTCAGATAACAATAGAGCTTAGAAACAGTAAGTAAGGGGCGCCCTTAGCTCAGTTGGTAGGGCGGCAGCAGCGGACCCGGGTTCGATTCCAGCCCGCGGTCGTTCTCTGCATGTCACTCCCCTCTCTGCCCCATTTCAACTCTGTCTCTACACTATCAATAAAGCATAAAAATGCCAAAAAAAAAAATCTAAAAAAAAAAAAAAAAAAAAAAAAGTAAGTATGGAAAGTGAGAAAGGACATGTGTGCACGTGTCAAACTAGCCGTGGTTAAATGCATAGGGAACCAGCTAAAGGCTCTGTCATTGTTTCCAACCAAAATCCAGGTTTTTCTCACGTGCGTGTGTGTGTGTGTGTGTGTGTGTGTGTTACGCGCTCCCACCTTTCTGTTCCTCCCTCCTCTTGCTCCTCCACACTTTCTCTCTCCCAGGTGTCCTGAGGCCTGATTGGTGGCAGGTGCTCCTAATTATGTGAGGCTTAAAGGTGTGGCCTGCGCCGGTCTCTCTCTCTCTCTGCCTGCCTGCCTGGGGGACGGTGTCTTGCTGACCTGCTGCTGCTTATGGTTCATTTAGTTTTATGGTTTACTTATGGGGGCTGCTAGATTGTGTTTTGTTTGTTTAACCGTAGTTTAGAGGGGCCGGGGTTATAGTTTAGCTGGAGGAAGACCTGGGCAATACTGCAGCCAATTGTGCTGTCCCAGCCTTCCTCCCGTTTTCCCTTTTTCCTTTTTATTTGCAGCCTCCTGCGTTGAGTTGTGTTGTGGGATTATTTTGTAATAAATCACCTTATTACTTGGATTCATGGTTTCCTTTGGTTTATTTTCATGTTTACTGGCCGGCTAAACGAGCCTGGTATGGCCGGCCGTAACATATGGAGCCTCGTCCGGGATACGGAATCATCCGAATTTTGTTTAGGGCACGCTGCAGTTGTGCAGCCAGCTGGGCTGGACGTTACCGAACACATTGATCTGGTTCTCGAGCACCTTGATCTTATTCCGGTTTTCTCCGAGGAGGAGGTGGACGGGTTCTTTGTTCTCTTTGAGCATGTCGCAAGTACTGCGGGGTGGCCTCGTAATTGGTGGGCGCTGGTGCTGCCGAGTGTACTCACTGCTCGGGCACAGGAGGTTTGTGCGATGTTGTCCGTTGACGATAGTCTTGATTTTGATAAAATTAAAGCTGCCGTGTTGAGAGCATACGGATATAAGGCTGTGTTTGAGAGAACGGTGTCACAAGAATGTCATGTTGAGACTGAGAGCAAGCATGGTGTCTCTGCCCAGTCCTGTAAAATCAGCACTGCTAGTGGGGCGGAGGGGAAGCACACCCGGGAGGGACGGGGCACGCGGGAACGTCCAGTGTGTTTCTATTGTAATCAACCGGGGCACATAGTCGCCAATTGTTATGCTTTACAGGGAGAAAAGAAACCTGCTGTGAAGTCAGTGGGTTGTGTTAAAACTTTGAAACCTGTGGCGGAGGTGGCTCCTGAGAGTCTGGAGTCAGAGCTAGACAATTATGCACCAGTCTTGATGGGGGTCGCTGTGCCTTTAGAGCAAGTGGGGGAGGAAGTGCCGTTAATCATTCCGAGGGATACAGCTGAGAATCAGTCATTTATTTTAAGTGATGTCTTGCCTATATCTAGTGAGTCTGATGTGGAGTCCGGTGTCATTTTCCGGGGGTTTGAGACACAGTGCAGGGGCGCGCCAGGGTACCTTGAGTCAGAGTTGGTCTCCGGTCCGGTGGCTGTTCGTCCCTATTTTCCGATTGAAGGTGTGTCTCGTTGTTTGGGGAGTGAGTTAGCTGGTGGTAAGGGGTTGGTCAAGCCTGAAGTGACGGGCGTTCCTATGGTTGCGGGGTGTAACGCTAGGTTGGCTCGGAAAAATCCTAGGGGGGTTTGTACAGGTGCGATGACCAAACAGCAAGTAGTGAGCGTAGCTGCTACACCGTCCTCTGGCAAGTTGTCCATTGGGGAGGGTGGAGGAGTGTGTTGCGCTGTTTCGGCGGAGACTGGTAGTTCTCCAATTCCGGTCGGTGTTGGGCCCGGTGAATTCTCCGGGGAGGGGTGTGGAGTTGTTGGTGAACCTGGCTGTGCCCGTGATGTGGCGCTGTCCAGTGCTGAAGCTCAAACACCTGTTGGGGCGCTGTCTGGTGCTGGGGGTGCTGGCGGCGTGGTTGTGGTGGAGACTGGTAGTTCTCCAATTGAACGGCATGCCTGGAGTGTGAGCCTGAACAAGCGGGGTCGTCTTGGGAGGGAGGTGGAGTATGGGCTAGAGCATGGGGTTGCTGGGCCTGGTTTGAGCTCGTGGAGCTCTCCCTGTCTTGTGGCTGACAGGGCTGATGGAACGGATTGTGGCTTCAGCGTTTTGCTGACTTTGATCGGGCTACAGAGG
>CM047507.1:29111545-29114045 GCA_026122265.1 Ammodytes dubius | reverse complement strand
AGAATGGAGGATCAAGGGGGTCGAGACAGGTGCTTCCTCCGAGCTCACAGCCCCCTAACCTCACCCACACACACACACACACACACACACACAACACCCCACACACACACACACACACACACACACACACACACACACACACACACACACACACCACACACACACACACACACACACCCCAACACAACATCCCACCCAAACACACAAACCACACAGCCCCTAACCTACAAACAATCCCCTACCCTAAACCCTAAACCCTACACCCCAGGGATCCGGGAAGTAAGTGAGATTTGCTGTTTTCTCCTTCGTTCTGTGGGGTGTGGTTGGTGTGGTGTTGTCTCGTCTTTGCTGTGTGGTGTGTGTGTGTGTGTGTATGTGTGTGTGGTAGAGTGTGTTGTGGTGTTGTGTGTGTGTGTGTGGTGTGTCTGTGTGTTGTGTGTGTGTGTGTATCTGCCTCTGTGTGTGTGTGTGTTGTGTGTGTGTGTGTGTGTGTGTGTGTGTGTGTGTGTGTTGTGTGTTTGCTTGTTTTGTGTGTGTGTTGTATCTGCCTCTGTGTGTGTGGTGTGTGTGTGTGTGTGTGTGTGTGTGTGTGTGTGTGTGTATCTGCCTCTGTGTGTGTGTGTGTGTGTGTGTCCGCCTGTGTGTGTGTGTGTGTGTGTGTGTGTGTGTGTGTGTGTGTGTGTGTGTGTGTGTGTGTGTGTGTGTGTGTGTGTGTGTGTGTGTGTGTGTGTGTGTGTGTGTGTGTGTGTGTGCTGGTGCTGAAACTATTTTGAATCTGCAGACAGCGCTAGTGTGTGGGGACGGCTGCGTTCTTGAGGCCCAGTGTTCTGCTGTGGTCGAGCACCGCCCCGACCGACCGACTCAGCTATTAAAAACACAAGAGGAGAAGGAGGGAAGGGTGTGTGTGTGTGTGTGTGTGTGTGTGTGTGTGTGTGTGTGTGTGTGTGTGTGTGTGTGTGTGTGTGTGTGTGTGTGTGTCTCTTTATGTCTGTGTGTGTGTCTGTGTGTGTGTGTGTGTGTGTGTGAAGGCAGGCATCGTAGGGAAGCCAGACACAGCAAACCACCCCATGTGTGTGTGTGTGTGCCCGAAAAAACCCAAAAAAAAACTTTAGCTCAGCTCCGAAACCATCCAGGGGCTATTCAACCATTGATAGACAGTAACATATAGCTACACTAAAGGGAAGACACACTTTTACATAGACTACTGTTGTTCATTTTCCTAATATGCTTTGCATTAGGCCTACAAACCTGCAGACACGTCCCAACTAAGATGTAAAGCCACTACCAGTTCCTCGTAGCACCTTTAACGTACTTCCTAGAAATACAAAGTGAATGGACTTGAGAAACTAAACAAAAGTAGATTTTTTTTTTTGGAGTATTTGTATTTTACTTCTGGGTTTTTGGCAAAGTTATTACTGTACTTGTGACTCCAGGATATTTCTAGAGAGTACTTTTAAAGGTGCTACGAGGAACTTTTTAATATTTCTGAAACAGTCTCATTTTTCCTCTGATGATCATAAATTACATGTAACAGCAAACAAGACCATCAGTGCAAAGAATGCTATTTTTACATAGTTTTTTTTTTCTTAATGCCTTTGTCATGGGTATACGCTCACCCAGGAACAACAGCTGGTGTAGTAAAAAACTAGTAAAACTACCACTTTTGTCCAAAGGCGGTGCAAGAATGAACACACACTAAAAGTTCCTTGATGCACCTTTAACTTAAATTAAAACATTTGACAGGGCAACTCTCACTTTGAGTAATGTTTGACCAGTAGTATATACTATATTTATACTTCGAGACTTCTCCTGGTTAAGTAAATGTTGAATAGATAAAATAATATAAATATACTTTTACTTAAATACTGCTGTTGCATTCTTGTCCTCCTCTTGCTCACCAGACTGCAGCTGCTCATGTGGCCACAGAGACGCAATGGAAGCGGCCAAAAAATCAGCCTTCCCATCCACACATTTTTGTTGGGGTTGGTTTTGTGTTTGTTTCTGTGTCCTGCCTTTGTCATAGTGTGACCGCTGCTCTCTGTCCCAGGCCAAAGACGTAGGTTTGGGGTTTTGGAAGGGTGGACATATTTTAGTTATGACAATGGCTTGGTTCAGTCTAAGTAAAAGTTATAAAAAAGAATGTTTAAAAAAATAACTTAGATGACGCTGGTTAAAGCTGGGGTGTATGATTTCTGATTAGTCAAAGTTAACATGAGCTGTATACTTTGACCAATCAGAGCGAGGCTCCGATTCTCTGTTCTTATTGGCTGTTGGGACTGTCCATTCGCTTTGGCATGACTTTGTTGGTGTGTAGAGCGTGTCAGGGAGGGACCATAGGGGAGGGACCAAAGAGAACAAGTGGAGCGGTTGAGGTATTTGGATTCGAATCTCTATCCCAACTGCCATTTTCTCCCCAAATCCTCCACCCCAGCTTTACATGTTAAAGGTGGAGTCAGTGATTCTGGAGAACGCTTGTTGTCAAAAATCACTTATTGTCAAA
>CM047507.1:29104045-29106545 GCA_026122265.1 Ammodytes dubius | reverse complement strand
CTGCTCCATTAAAAGCTCTTTCGAGGTATTTCTCTACAGTTCTAACCATGTAGTGCAGTGTACACAATTATAAATACATCAACGTCTGACCTTAGTATTGCTCTGTCCCCCCATGCTTTTAACTGCAAGTTTTCTAACACAATACCTTCATTTCTCTGATACCATATAGCAGCCTTCCCATTGGCTGCATGTGTGTTTTTGTGTGTGTGTGTGTGTGTCTGTGTGTGTGTGTGTGAGAGTCTGTGAGTCTGTGAGTCTGTGTGTGTCTGTCTCTGTCTGTGTGCGTGTGTCCGTCCGTCTGTCTGTCTGTCTGTCTGTCTGTGTTTATGCATCTGTGTGTGTGTGTTTGTGTGTGTGTGTGTGTGTGTCTGTCTGTCTGTCTGTTTGTGACTGATTGAACTACTCCATGTTTTGCTCAGTGAAACAATGTGTGTGGTGACATGTGGATGTGGGTTCTATAGTTGTGTAAAGCTGGTTTGGGGGAATGGGTTTCTGGTTAGACGTCGGTTTGTGTTGTTGTTGTTTCTTAATTTAAATGCGGGACCGAAGCCTGTTTTTGGGATTATGACGATGATGACATTTTAGAAATTCTTAAGGAGTTTGATGTTGTTTAAAATAATTTGCAAATTTTATTTCGTTTTTTTCTAACTTTTGTTTTTTTGTTGTCGTGAGCCTTTAAACATGTTTTATTTTATTTTATTTTTTGTAAAGCTATAGTGCGTAATCTTCTGGCGACGATGTTTTGAAATTATTTAAGATTTTGTCTAAAGAATTTTCTTTTTAATCAAATTTTCTTTTGGTTTTCTGAATGTTGTTTTCTTGTTGTAAATATTTCAACTGTGTTTGTTTGCTTTTTGTAGACCGTGGGTTTGTGTTGTTGTTGTTTCTTAATTTAAACGCGGATCGAAGGCTGTTTTTGGATTATGACAGTGATGACAGATATACAAGTGTTTGTTTGTACGCTTGTGTGTATCTATGTGCATCGTATGGTGTACAGATATGCAAGTGTTGATACATAGAATTGATATCATGAAATGAGAAATTAGTCTGAAGGAAACATGTAGTTTTGAGTTTTGATTTGATTTCTGACCTGTTAATATTGTTTAAAGGAGTGGGGTGGGATTGAACAAGTTTTTACTTCTTTCCACCCTTTTCAAATATGTTGTGGCATTTTTATAGAGTGCTTGGCGGCTTATCAGTGCAGGAGTCACTAGTGCTGACTCCTGTTGATGCATTTTTATTATTGTATTGTTGTTGCATATTTGAAATAATTATTCAGTCATCCATTCATTCATTCATCCATTCATTCATTCATTCATTCATTCATTCATTGACATTTTAGAAATTCTTAAGGGTAACTGCACCCCTGTTTTAGCGTACTGCACGATTTGAAAAATGCGCTCAGACCATGGATTCTAAAATCTGTTTGAGAACGATTTTATTTTCAATATTAACACCAGCATACAGTCTGTGTTCTTAACAACATAGTAATTTAATTCAGCTTCTATCTCAAAAACAAGTAAAAAGGTGCAGTTACACTTTAAGGAGTTTGATGTTTTTTTTAAATAATTTGCAAATTGTCTTTAGTTTTTTTCTGATTGTGTTTTTTGTTGTTGTTGAGTCTTTAAACATGTTTTTATTTTAAAAAATTGTATAATGGCTCTAAAGCTATAGTGCGTAACTTCTGGCGATGATGTTTTTGAAATTCTTTAAGATTTTGCCTAAAGAATGTTGTTTTTTTTTCAAATTTTCTTTCGGTTTCCTGAATGTTTTGTTGTTGTTGTAAATCTTTCAACTGTGTTTGTTTGCTTTTTTTTTGGGGGGGCGGTTTCTTGTTTAAAACTACAGTGCGTAA
Organism: Ammodytes dubius; assembly: GCA_026122265.1. Classification (NCBI taxonomy): domain Eukaryota; kingdom Metazoa; phylum Chordata; class Actinopteri; order Uranoscopiformes; family Ammodytidae; genus Ammodytes; species Ammodytes dubius. The sequence goes on along the minus strand of CM047507.1, from coordinate 29,104,690 downwards.
CTTCTGTCGCCCCCATGAGGAATTCTGAGTAATTACAACAACACTGTCGTGTGCATCTACATGAGGTAAAGCCTTCAGTTGATCGCACATGGATTGTATACCTTCTGCTGTACGTTCAGGTTTTTTCTATTTTTTTTTAATTGCTTCTGTATACTTCAGTGTAAACAGTCCGACGAACCTCGCATACACAATGGATGGTTAAGTAGACAGTATGTAGTATATACATGTTGAGTATGTAGGAGGGAGGACGTTAGTAGGGCTTTTCCAACACAGCCCCTATCACTATCCCTCTCCCTATCTCCACTGCTTTGTTTTTTATGTGTTGAAACCAACTAAAAAACTAATTTCACCCTCATCTACAGCTGTTTAGCTTTAGACTGTGTGTGTGTGTGTGTGTGTGTGTGTGTGTGTGTGTGTGTGTGTGTGTGTGGTGTGTGTGTGTGTGTGTGTGTGTGTGTGTGTGTGTGTGTGTGTGTGTCGTGTGTCGCGTGCGGTCGCAACTCATTCATGTGATTTTTCTACCTCCCTGCAAGTGGCATCAGTTTAGCTCCGAACACATTCAAATCAAGCCAGCAGATGTGTAGGGCAAAATAGGCAATTTAGTCCAACAAACAAGTGAGCTAGGATGTGTGTGTGTGTGTGTGT
>CM047507.1:29066545-29099045 GCA_026122265.1 Ammodytes dubius | reverse complement strand
AGAGACGTTTCCACTTCAGGTCATGGTTTGTTAGAGTATACTGCCTCCTGTCGGTCGGTAGCTGTAATAGCATGGCATATAAAGAAAGGGGCAGTTCACCAAATTTCAAAGTTTTTTTTGCAGTGGTGATTTATCATGTAGATATGTTTGCTTTATTTGTCCAGTATTTATAGATGTCTTGAGATTTCTGATGAAACCCACAAATCAAATTCCAATGTGTTGGTGTTGAGATAGAAACAACATTTAATGGACATTATTATACATCACATGGGGAAATTAAATCAGAATGGCTGAGACACTGAATTAGATAAATACAAGTAAAAACATTGTAAGGTGAAAAATTGTAATTGTTATCATTTTGTATTTAGTTAAAGGTGTAGTCAGTGATTCTGGAGAACGCTTGTTGTCAAAATCACTTTTTTGTCAAAATCAGTCAATATCTCCTCACGATCAGCTGTTGTCTGTACGTGTTTGTGCTGAACAAAATCTGGTGTTAATACATAGCCTAGGCTCTGTAAACTGGTATGTAAACATTGAGGTATGTACACAAAGAGGCACACCATAGCTCGGAAAATGCACGTTTACAGAGCCTAGGCTGTGCATTGACACACAGTATGGACAGGTAGTAAGATCATGCGAAAAAATTCCCGATTTTTGACAAAAAGGGATTTTGACAACAAGCATTTCCAAAATCACTGACTCCACCTTTAATGCTGGAAAGGCCATAGTTAGGTTTTAAAAATCCTGTAGGTTCGCATTGTGTAAATAAAACACTACTCATTCTATACTTGATGTATTTTAATCTTGATGTATGTCATGCCCCTGTAAAGCACTTTGAATAGCTTTGTGTTGAATGATTGATAGATAGATAGATAGATAGATAGATAGATAGATAGATAGATAGATAGATAGATAGATAGATAGATGATAGATAGATGATAGATTGATGATAGATTCGATTGATTGTCTTTATTTCAAACATACAAGCAATATATATAACATTTTTAAATTGTAATAGCTGAATAAATAAATTGTGCTATATAAATAACCTTACCTTTGCCTTCTACTCACAGGTACGATCAACAAGAAGCAGCTTCAGATCTTCAACCTGACGTCCCTCACCAAATCAGAAGACGTCCTCTCGGCCACTCTTCACTACTACATCGGGGACCTTCACAACTCCACTCAGGGGGGGGGCTGCGCACGCTCTAAAACCTGCCTACGCCACGGGCCGCGACGTCACAGCCACATACACATGGTCATCTGGAGTTTCGCCTCGGTCGATAACAAGATACGGACCCTCGGGAATTTCCGTATCAACGTTTCGACGCTCTACCGGGATTTCATATCGTGGCAGTGGAAGGACGTGACTCGCGTGGTCAACCAGGCGAAAAACCACGACGAGCTTCTGATCGGGATCGACGTCGCTTCGCAGGGCCCGCAGCCGTGGAAGAAGCTGCTCTCCGACCGCTCGCCGTACATCCTGGTCTACGCCAACGACTCCGCGATCTCCGAGCCGGAAAGCGTGGTGGCGACCCTCCAGAGACACCATCCGTTGGGAGGGGAAGGCGGCGCACTCTCACAAAACGGCTTCCATAAACTTGACCGAAATGACACCACCGTGGCACAACAACAACAACAACAACAACAACAACAACATCAGAAACAGAAGCCAATAATAGACAAAAGCGATCGGTTAACGCCTTGCTGCCGTTGCAAAACAACGAGCTCCCGGGGCCCGAATATCCGTACGAGACCACAGGATGGGACGAGTGACTCCTTACGAACCGTTCGATAACACAACAAGCAGCCAGGGGAAGTCGGAGGCCGCGGAAAAAGACTCGGGGCAACAACAAGAACCAGCGGCAACACAACAGACAGCAGCACATGCCACCGCTGCTGCAGTTCGACGAACACACGATCAAAAAGGCGCGAAAGAAGCAGTGGATCGAACCCCGGAACTGCGCGCGGAGATATCTGAAGGTGGATTTCGCCGACATCGGATGGAGCGAGTGGATTATATCGCCCAAGTCGTTTGACGCGTTCTACTGCTCGGGATCCTGCCATTCCCCATGCCTAAGGTGAGAGAAAAGAGTTTTTTTTTTTTTTTTTAACCTTTATTTATACAGGTAAATCCCATTGAGTCCGAAGACTCTTTTGCAAGGGAGAGTCCATGTTCCATTCACACACACATTCATACACCGATAGCAGCAGGCTAACTATGGACATTCACACGAGGCAAGGTGGGTGAAGTGTCTTGCCCAAGGACACAACAACTATGACACAGTGGCAGGGCGGGGATCGAACCTCCAACCCTTTGATCGTCAGCCGACCCGCTCTACCAACTGAGCCACAGTCGCCCTACAAGAGTGTTGTAATAAAAAAAAATCTAACCTTTATTTATACAGGTAAATCCCATTGAGACGGAGACTCTTTTGCAAGGGAGACCTGTTCCCATTCACACGTTACCGTTCACACACACATGCATACACCGATAGCAGGCTAACTATCGACATTCACACAAGGCAAGGTGGGTGAAGGTGGTGTCTTGCCCAAGGACACAACAACCATGACATAGGCTCAGGGTCCTGCCAGTTCCCCAATGCCTAAGGTGAGAGTCAGGAGTTTTGTAATGAAGTGATGTATCGAAATGAGGGTCATTAAAGCTGGGGTATATGATTTCCCATTGGTCAAAAGTTAACATGAGCTGTACACTTTGACCAATCAGAGCGAGGCTCCATTCTCTGTTATTATTGGCTGTTGGGACTGTCCATTCACTTTGGCACGACTTTGTTGGTGTGGTCCTTGTTCGTTTAAACGTATAACGTTTTAAAGTTGTATTGCCTTTCAATGTCAAAAGTGTTACCACCTGTTCTTTAGGAAGTTTTACATTTGAGATGGGCTATTTTTCCTTTTTTTTCTTTCATAGCTGGTTAGTTTAGTTAAGTTACTTTATTAGTCAATGGTTGGTTACATTGAAATTTGTCTTTTCGCATCTCCCCTCTCAAGTTCCCACACTCCAGAGGGGGTCAGAGCGCAGGGTCAGCCATAGTACAGCGCCCCTGGAGCAGTTTGGGGTTAAGTGTCTTGCTCAAGGACACAATGGTAGAGATGGTGGGCACCGTAGACCTCTGCTAGCTTTACAACTAACACCCTCCTGTCCAGTGCCGGGGATCCAACCAGAGACCTCATGGTTACTGGGAGGAACCAGAGACCTCATAGTTACTGGGAGGAGGGAACCAGAGACCTCATGGTTACTGGGAGGAACCAGAGACCTCATGGTTACTGGGAGGAGGAACCAGAGACCTCATGGTTACTGGGAGGAGGAACCAGAGACCTCATGGTTACTGGTCGGCCACCTTTCCTCTAGGCCATCCTACCACCCAACATCACGTTGCAGTTTTACTACAATAGAACTACACATTTGGACTTCAAGGCTATATTTTTAAAATCATATACATTTGGTTCTAGGGCTTCTTCAAAGACTTGATGATCATAATTCCGTGAGAACTGTAGAAATAAAATCATATAGAGACAGTGCATAACCTCTAAATCTGAGCCACGCCCACGTGGGGGAAAACAATACACAGGCTCCATTCACTTTGTATGAATGATACCCTATCGGCAAACAACTTAATAAAACGTAATACGACATGCCTTCACAATACACGTACTTCTTAAGCACGGTCTGCCTGTCTATACGAGCTGTTTTGGTGAAAAGTATCGATAATTTTCAATATCGGACAAAACTCTTACTAATGTATGCTGAATGCTAGGCTAATGTTAGCTAATGCTAGGCTAATGTTAGCCTTCTGCTGTAGGCTAACCATAAGGTAACCTCACGGACTGGGAAAAAACACTCATATTGAAAATTACTCAATCATTTTTCACAAAACAGCTCGATGGACAGCAAGATCGTGGTTTAAAGAAAGTAACGTTGTTCTTAAATGGATGTTCGATTACATTTAAGTAAGTTGTTTGCAGAAGACAGGCTCCTTCAATACAAGTGAATGGAAACGTTTTCAACGGTCTCCCCACGATGGGTCCGACCGTCCGACCGCAAAAACACTCAATTTGAAACTACTCATTATTTTCACAAACAGCTCATATAGACAAACAATAGTCTGGCTTCAAGAAAGTAACGTTTTTTTCTTAAATGGATGTTCGATTACATTTTAATTAGTTTGTTTGCAGAAGACAGGTCTCCTTCAATACAAAGTGGATGGAGCGCTGTTCAATGTTTTCCCCCAAGATGGGCGTGGCCTATTCATGCATGTCTCTAAGAAAAACTTCTAGCAATGTTCCCACTGTAACAAGCACACACACACACACCACACACACACACACACACAACACACACACACACAACACACAGACAGTGCCCACTGTAACTAGCTTATCCGGGCAGTCTAAGAGTAAAACAGATGGCATATGTACATGTTTGTCATTTTCTTTTGGCATTATCATCTATAATGTAAAACATAAAAGGCTTGGGGACGTTTGATGTTAATGTTATCCAAGTGAACATAACACAGAACAGCAACAGTTAAAGCTGTGGTATATGATTTTGATTGGTCAAAGTTAACATGAGCTGTACACTTTGACCAATCAGAGCGAGGCTCCGATTCTCTGTTCTTATTGGCTGTTGGACTGTCCATTCACTTTGGCACGACTTTGTCGGTGTAGAGCGTATCAGGGAGGGACCATAGGGGAGGGACCAAAGAGAACAAGTGGAGCGGTTGAGGTATTTGGATTCGAATCTCTATCCCAACTGCCAATTTCTCCCCAAATCTCCACCCAGCTTTAATGACAATACAATATTGGAATTGGTAGAAATGTTGTCAGTAGTTTAATTATAAAACCAAATGTTCATTCTACTCAAACATATGCCTATGAATAGTAAAATGAGAGACACTGAACATTTGGAGTGTCTCTTAATTTTTTCCAGAGCTGTATAAATTATGTTGATATACACTTGGTGACATAACATACTAAGACACTGGCAAAAGTTGAAATGTTGGAACACATGTTGAGGCTCGAATGTTGTTGAAATTGTAGTCCAAGTGGCGACCAAACGTTATGCGATTGGTTGGCAGATCCAGAGTGGAACTGGACAGATCCAATAGTTTTAAACTTCAACAGACACCCGCCTTTTAGCCCTTGTCAAGAACTCTCAAAAATCCAGAAAACAAAGCAAAATACAACAACATACAGACATTGCAGGGAATAGTTAGAGTACAAGATATGGGTCTTGACTAGGGACTGAAAAATGTTAAGGAATTCTGAGTTTTATTTATTTTTTAATTTTTATTTTTCATACAGGTAAATCCCATTGAGACTAGAGACTCTTTAGCAAGGGAGACCTGTTCCCATTTACACGTTACCATTCCACACCACACACCACACACACACACACACACACACACACACACACACACACACACACACACACACACACACACACACACACACACACACACACACACACACACCACATTCTACACGTAGCTAACTATAATTCATACCAGTTTTTTACCAATCGTATGCTAACCAGCAGCGTCTCCTCGTTGAGCTAGTGGCCCGGTGACCAGATAACATCACAGGTATTTAAACATGGTCCGGAATGCATGAGTCCCCAAAACCACTTAATTCATTACCCCTTTGTAGTCGGAAGTAATTAGACCCAGAAGTAAAGGGCCTAAGGTGTGTGTGTGTGTGTGTGTGTGTGTGTGTGTGTGTGTGTGTGTGTGTGTGTGTGTGTGTGTGTGTGTGTGTGTGTAGGGGGGGGGGGGGGGTTAGTAAGTAAGGGCGGCTCCCTCCCTCCCCTCCCCTCCCTCCCTATCCCACAGGTTTTTTGAAGTTTTCGGGATCCCTCTGATGTTGCCTTTTTTCCTTTTGTCAGGCTTAAGCTTTAGAAACGGCTAAATTGCTACAATTACAAGCTGCAGTGCGTAGTTTAAAGTGAATATAATGTGTGGGAAGAGAAGAGAGACGTCACTTATCCGACCCACTAGTTAGGACAGGGAACAGCTGAGCAGGTGTGTGAACTGCTAGGGATGCCTTTGGCTTCTTCCGTCACCCTTCGGACAACACAAAGTTAAATGTATGAATATATGAAAGAGAAAATTGTGTATTGTGTGGAATTGTCCGAAAGAATAATAAATAGATAGATAGATAGATAGATAGATAAATAAATAAATATCTCAAGTCCCTCAGACCCAAGTGAAAATAAAGAATTGAGTTGTTATGGTATAGCTTTTTTTGGCTATTCCAATCACTCAGTGCGTTTCCATGGCACAACTAGATTGGATTAAGACATATACCGAACTAGACTTTTTATATATATATATATATATAAATATTTATTTATATTTATATTTTTCTATACTATCTATGCAATAACTCTACTATTTTTTCTACGTCGTCTCCTTCCACTTCCTTGTGAAATCCTCTGCGGGGATTCTCGAGCAGGCGCAGAACGAGAACTCCGATATGCGATGTCCGATCCCTGTATACATGCAGAGAGAATGCCGACTATGAACGAGTTATCTAGGTGTTTTTATCCGACTTCTCTTGTCCGTTTATGTGCCGATTTGTGTGTGAAGTAGATCGGATAAAGGTGTTTACATGCAGTTTAAAAGTCCTGTTGAGGTCTTATTCATTTAGTTACCCGATTATGAGTCTGCATGTAAACGCACTGAGTGATAGACAGTAATGTCTGGTTGGCTTGATCCAAACAACTTCACACTGCACTGCACTGCACCAAATGTGACCACACCTCAATATGCTATGATGATCTCAAGTTTCAAAATAAAACTAACTGCATGAAAAACTTTGGCAAGTGCAGCACTCCAAAATTGAATCAGCAACTTGTTTTTTTCTTGGTCTGTGACGGTTGGATATTAACAATGGATATATTTTGGCTGATTATTATGGCCTTCACTAACAAACCATTCCTCCCTTTGTATCATATTCTTCTCTCTAAATATTTTTTTGTTGAAGAAAATCATTTTAAATCCCTTTTTTGTCCATTTCTGCTTTATTATGCCAATCACTAACCTACCCTTCCTCTTTTTTGTATCATACTCTTGTCTGTAACCCTAGCCCCACTCTGTCCTAAGAGCCCGAACTCTCTGGCCATACCTCGGGTGAGTTTTGCCAAAATGCAAGACTCGATCCCCAGCGTGGCCCTTGATGCTTGTTGTTGATGTTGATTTTGATGTTGCTGCTTTCATTGATGATGTTGCTGCTTATGGCACGTAGCACTTTATATCTTGGCACTTCATTTTTAAGCACTTTATGTCTCCTCAGGTTTGTGTACATACTGTTGTGTTTGTTGTGTTGTCCATTGTTGTTTTGTATTGTCGTGTTTTTTTTTTTTTTTTTTTCTAAGATATGTTTTGGGCATTTTTATGTTTTATTGATAGTGCAGAGAGACAGAGGTGAAATGGGGCATAGAGGGGAGTGACATGCAGAGAACGACCGCGGGTGGGAATCGAACCCGGGTCTGCTGCTGGGCCCGGCCCGGGAGGGGGACGCCTTACCAACTGAGCTAAAGGCGCCCCCATTGTCGTGTGTTTTTAGCCACTACCTCCTCGCTGTGAACTAAATTGCCCTCTTGGGACATTAATAAAACACCTTGAACCTAACCCTAACCCTTTTTTCGTCCCATTTTTTTCTCCAGGCCCTGAAGCCGTCTAACCACGCGACCATCCAGAGCATAGTGCGGGCGGTGGGGGTCGTCCCGGGCATTCCCGAGCCCTGCTGTGTCCCGGAGAAAATGTCTTCCCTCAGCATTCTGTTCTTTGACGAGGACAAGAACGTGGTGCTCAAAGTTTACCCCAATATGACAGTCGACTCCTGCGCCTGTAGATAGTTCCAACGTCCGACATCTAACATCCTACGCCTTCACCGAAAAAAAAAACTAATGTCATACATCAGACAAGAAAAGAAGGACAGAAACTGCATCTACATAGCAGCCAGTATGACTCTCTCTCTCTCTCTCTCTCTCTGTCCTCTGATTCTTGAGACATATTTGTTCAATTTGCAGAAGACCCATTGAACCTGAACGCAACTTTTTCTTATGCACGGGAGGAGAGGACATTTTTCTTGCTGTTACAGGTGAAAATGAGACTGGCTTGCTCAAGGGGAGAAAAAATGGATCGTGTGAGTTATATATATATATTACTGGAATGGACAGTTCAAAAATCTGCATTCTCCAATTTTACCTACCACCACCTGAAGGCACCACTGTTGTATCTGTATGTCTTTGTGCTCAGTTTTTCAGAAAATAGATTTCATTCATAAACTCACTCTCAAGATATCTACAATTACAGATAAGAGGCATTCAAGAGACACTAAAAACTGTAGGAAAAATCACTTTTTCAGGAAAAAATGGACCTCAGTTTGAATTGATGCTTCTGAAAGGGTGTGTGGAGGGAGGGGGCATTCTCATCTCCCTCTCTCTCTCTCTCTCTCTCTCTCTCTCTCTCTCCCTTTCCCTCTCCCTCTATTTCTCTCTCTCCCCCCCTTCTCTCTCTCTCTCCCTTTCCCTCTCCCTCTATCTCTCTCTTCCCCCCCCCCTCTCTCTCTCCCTTTCCCTCTCTCTCTCATCTCTCTCTCCCTCCTTCATAGCTTGAAGTTGTCTTTGGTCAATATTACCACAAAGTCAGACTCACACTTGCATGGTTTTTTATTGTTACTATGTGTCTGTATTTATGTCTGTACTATCACTGTGTTTATTCATTCAGTTATACGGAGAAAGTTATTGTGTAAAAAAGTATTGGCTTGGCTGCTATAGAGATATATATTAGAATTCCAAAGCCAGAATAAATATGATTTAGGCGGGACAGGTAAATATCCGCTTATCTTTGTGTTTAGATCTCAAACTAGACTATCTATGCCTTCATCGTTTGTACAGAAAAACCCACATTTTTTAAGAGTTTATTATATACAGAAGATGAGTAAGCTACTTTTTCACTTGTGGTCTTTGGTTAACAGTTTGAATGGGGGAGTTTTTAAGGTAGTGGCCCATTGTACCATTATCGCTTTCCCTCAGAAAATGTAACATACAGCCGCGGAAAAAATTAAGAGACCAGTCTGGATTGTTCTTCAATCTTCATCTCTACATCGCTTATTGAAAATGCTCTTAATGACAATATTTTTATTGTGAATTTGGTAGAAATGTTGTCAGTATTTTATAAAATAAAACCAAAATGTTAATTCTACTCAAACATATGCCTATAAATAGTAAAACGAGAGACACTGAACATTTGGAGTGGTCTCTTAATTCTTTCCAGAGCTGTATGTACAATTGGTCGATTTCATTTTAAAAGATTCATGGGATAAAAGCATATCAAGAGGGAGAAAGTACTACATCTTACAAGGGCTGTCAAGATGTTTTTGTTACAAGTGTTAAGAACCAAAGGACTCTAAATGCCACTTGAGGCTTGTGTGTATTACTGATAGCAGTTAATACACCGGTGTTATTTGAATACATGTGCTTTGCGTCAGGTCAATGTTGAGTAAAGCCTGCTACATACTCCGCAAGAAGAAAAAACAAACTTCTCTGTGACAGAGCTGCGAGACGTTCTTTCTGGTCTGGACATTTCATACTTCTACCACTGTTACCATAGTAGTACCAGCTGATTTCATTGACTTCAGACTGACCAATCACACAATAGTTTCTCGGATAAGCTGCGAGAAGAAAGTTCGGCCCGGACGATGTGTCGAGAACAAGCTGCAAGAACAGCTGAACAAGAGCTGCGAGAAGAAAATTACGTAATTTTCTTCTAGCAGCTCTGTCACCGAGAACTTTGTGCTTTCTTCTCGCGGAGTATGTAGCAGGCTTTAACAGGCACACACCTGGATCTGTCACAGTTCATAAAACCAAATATTTATTCAGATTAAATATAGCAGCAAACTTTTGTTATTTTCTATAGACTTTGTACATTGTTTTTTTTGTATATAGCACACACCGTATGCTGATGACATTCTATTGTCTCTTAAGTTAAGTTACTTTATTAGTCAATGGTTGGTTACATTGAAATTTGTCTTTTTTCTCATATCCCCTCTCAAGTTACCACACTCCAAAGGGGGTCAGAGCACAGGGTCAGCCGTAGTACAGCGCCCCTGGAGCAGTTTGGGGTTAAGTGCCTTGCTCAAGGACACTATGGTAGAGATGGTGGGCACCGTAGCTGTAATACCAGCCACCACTAGTTTTGCTACTAACACCCTCCTGTCCGGTGCCAGGGATCCAACCAGAGACCTCATGGTTACTGGAGGAGGAACCAGAGACCTCATGGTTACTGGGAGGAACAACCAGAGACCTCATGGTTAGTGGGAGGAGGAACCAGAGACCTCATGGTTAGTGGGAGGAGGAACCAGAGACCTCATGGTTACTGGGAGGAGGAACCAGAGACCTCATGGTTAGTGGGACGAGGAACCAGAGACCTCATGGTTACTGGGAGGATGAACCAGAGACCTCATGGTTACTGGGAGAGGAACCAGAGAGCTCATGGTTACTGGGAGGAGGAACCAGAGACCTCATGGTTACTGGGAGGATGAACCAGAGACCTCATGGTTACTGGGAGGAGGAACCAGAGACCTCATGGTTACTGGGAGGAGGAACCAGAGACCTCATGGTTACTGGGAGGAGGAACCAGAGACCTCATGGTTACTGGGAGGAGGAACCAGAGACCTCATGGTTACTGGTCGGCCACCTTTCCTCTAGGCCATCCTACCACCTCTTTGAGATAGAAGTGCCTTTGTTTTAATGGGTGGATTGTTTCTGCTTTTTACAACATGTTTGATTTGATTGTTCAAATTGCCTGTTCAAATCAAAGCAAGCAGCTGAGAGAGAATACTTGTTTTTTATGGTACAAAATAGTCTACAAAAGAGTGAACATATTATTGCATATTATTGCCAGTGGAATTTATTATTACAAAATGTATTTCAAAATGCCGTAATTCACTATGTTGATATTTCAGAGACATATTTTTTCCGTGTCAACAGCTAAGGGCAGATTTTTTAACTTTATATATTTAGTACTGACATTTTTTTTTCAGCTGTAAAACAAGTGTCTACGAGTCGTGTTTTGGGGGCATTTCGCTTATGCTGCATTTGAGACTCGAACCCATTTGTAAAACTTCAGTAATGTATTTTGGAGTGCGAGAGGGACATACACGTTTATGCAGTACAGAACAGTTATCTTTCCAGTTTATAAGGGCTTACTCTATTCCACTGTTCGATCCAATTTTTGTAAATGTTATGCTGTAGGTAAGACAAAAGAAATGCCTGTACAATAAGCTTTATAAAATATATTTGTATATGGAAAATGACCCTTTAACATGCATCTATTTATTTTCTGTATGTTACATATCTTGTTAGAGGTGTGGTCTGGGAAAAAAGGGGGACCTCAGCTACCGAAAAATTAAGAGACCAGCCTGGATTTTTCTTAAATCTTCATCTCTACATTAGCTATTGAAAAATGCTCTAAATGACAATATTTTTATCGTGAATTTGGTGGAAATGTTGTCAGTAGTTTATATTATAAAATCAAAATGTTCATTTTACTCAAACATATGCCTCTAAAGAGTAAAACAAGAGACACCGAACATTTTGAGTGGTCTCTTAATTTTTTTCATGACACGTCGATGGGTCTTTATGTCTTTGATGGGCATTTGTCACTACTGATGTGAACGGGTGGTGAACTGTCTAAAGGTCTTCCATAGCTTGACTGTAACTGATATTCATTTATATGAAAAAGTTACACACTATAGCTTTAAGCTGTCACCCTGAGCTCCGACCATCCTCACAAAGCATTCAAAGAAATGAATAAAAGTATGCAAGATTCAGATCTATCAAGCATGTTTTTTTTTCATCTTACCTTTATTTCTACAGGTAAATCCCATTGAGTCCGGAGACTCTTTTATCAAGGGAGACCTGTTCCCATTTACACGTTACCATTCACACACACATTCATACACCAACAGCAGGCTAACTATCGACATTCACACGAGGCAAGGTGGGTGAAGTGTCTTGCCCAAGGACACGACAACCATGACACAAGTGGCAGGGCGGGGATCGAACCGCCAACCCTTCGATCGTTGGCCGACCTGCTCTACCACCTGAGCTCATAAAACAAAGTCTATCAAGGATGTTTTTTTGGTTCAAAGGGTTGAATAAAATGACCCACAAACAAAACCAAATATTTAAAATGTATTTCAGTTATCTATAGCCTGATGCCATTTTGTTTAAAATACGAGAAAGAATTCCTCTACTTACAGTTGGTCTGCAACTTTTGCTCACTGCACAAAAAGTCAATGTCCATATTTTATAAACTGCAGCGTTTGATTATCAGGCTAGTCCCACGCCTTGCACTGAACTAAATGAAAAGCAGGTGTGTGTGTGTGTGTGTGTGTGTGTGTGTGTGTGTGTGTGTGTGTGTGTGTGTGTGTGTGTGTTGTGTGTGTGTGTGTGTAGCTATTGTTAATGATAATACATACCGCGGTGTTTGACAAGTCGAAATATCTACCCTGAGAAAGGTCTGCACATATTTGTAAAATAATCAAATAAATAAGAGAAGCAGAAGACATTTTATTTAAATTGCAAAAAATTATTTAAAAAAATTAACTATCTGAAATATTAACAAACGGATGTATCCACGAAACCATTTTCTTAAGGCCAAAGCTGTCCCATATAAGGTGCTCCCTCCCATACACCCACATAACCATATACTATACATACTGTACACACATATTCACCAGTCACTGTATACACACCAGTCGAGTATATACAGCCCCGAAAAAAATCAAGAGACCATTCCAAATGTTCAGTGTCTCTTGTTTTACTCTTTAGAGGCATGATGTTTGAGTAGAATGAACATTTTTGGTTTCATTATATAAACTACTGACAACATTTCCACCAAATTCACAATAAAAAATATTGTCATTTAGAGCATTTTCCATTAAGTTATGTAGAGATGAAGATTTAAGAAAAATCCAGACTGGTCTCTTAATTTTTTTCCGGGGCTGTGTGTGTTATTTACTACATCCCCATCACCCAGTCTTCAAGGTGTAAATAAAGGAACAAGTAGCGTGGATTGTATAAATTGTGTATTTTCGATGCTTGTGCTTTACAGTATACAGTATATACATCGGGTCACATGGTACACAGTCCATTTACAGTAAAACGAAAGTTTGTAAATGAAAAAAAAAAAAAAAAAAAAATATTTATTTAATCCTAAACTTCTGAATACCAACTCATGGTAAAACATTGAAGGTTTTCCGCTTAGTTTGGCCTTTGTGCTGTTAACAACTCACCCTGAGTTCCAATCCCCATACTTCCCTACTATTTATTATGCCAGAAAAAGATTTAGGATGTCCCAATACATGCCTGTCAAGTGTAGTATGCTGAACATACACAAATGCCCCACTAACTCCAATAGCATTTTGGAGTATTCGTCTTTATTCTTGTCATTTCTTGACATAATGGAAAAAAAATCTTTCTTATCTGATTTTTTTTCTCTCCTGTGGCCCTAAACCTCTTCTGTACTTTAGTATGTAGTGTAGTAAAAAGAAAGTGTATGTGATTTGGAACGCAGGGTTAGTTTATAAAAAGGTAAATACTTCTTTAAGTCAGATACCCTGCAGTTGCATGCTCACACTCTATGGCTGTGTTTGAAAAGCCCTACTAACGTCCCACTCGTACTAATTTTGATGTCAATTTGAGTATGTTGTGGTTGTGTATGTGAGTTTGTGTAGGCAAGAAATGCTCGGATGAGTACTAACTCCCGGGAAGATTTTGTGTATGGATCGATAGGATACTTTTCCTACTCAACCGCCCCACAATGCATTGCGTCTTTTCAAACGGCATGTAGTGCTGTGTCTGAAATCGCGCACTTCTGTACTTACACTTACTTTTTTGAGTGCACTTTGCGCAAAACCGGAGTGTGCCAAAATGCAGTGCACTGTAAGTTCCTCGGTCGTGCACTCAAAACGGTCTAAAACTTGAGTGTGGAGCGATGGACACTTTCCACACTCAACGGCCGCCATCTTGCCTACGTAGCGGAGAGCACGGGGCATTAAAATCAAAATAGAGGAGCTTGAAGCAACGGTGGAGACGTACGCGCCCTACAAAAGTTAAATTACACATTTGTTTTGTTTTTCCGCAACTAACGTGTCTGTTTTGGCTATCGGTAACACAAGCAGAAAAAAATACCACCGAAGAAGAACCGTCAAAATGCAAAGTCATTTCCGGTAGGTGCGCAACGGCAGTTTGGACAGTGCACTGTAGAAATGAGAGCACTGCGTCTATAAGTAAGTGTACTGTTGGGATAATAAAGTGCACTCAATGCAAGTGCACTTACGTAAGTGCGCGATTTCAGACACAGCATAGGTATTTTTTAAAATTCTTTATTGCTTCTGTTTACTTCAGTGTAAACGGTTCGACGAACCTCGCATACACAATCGATCGTTAAGTAGACAGTATGTAGTAGGCTATATACATGTTGAGTATGTAGGAGGGAGGACGTTAGTATGGCTTTTACAACACAGCCTCTACCTGAGCAGTAGAATGTGTTTTGGGTAGTGGAGTGACTGTGGGGCACAAAGAACTCTTAGCACAAAATGTTAGCGATAGCATAGCATCGTTCTCTAAGCAGTTACTGTAAATCGAATGTCATCTCCCAAGTTTGTTCTCAAGTTGCTTTTCCTTTTCTGCAGTGTCATCTCACACACACACACACACACACACACACACACACACACACACACACACACACAGACTCTCTCTCTCTCACACACACACACACACACACACACACCTTCATTCCTATACAGCCGCAAACTAAGTGCATACATAATCACAAATTCTCTCTCAGCTGTTAGAAATAAAGACTTTGCAGCTGCATCGAGGAACAAAAAAAAAGTCTCCCTCACACACACACACACACAACACAACACACACACACACACACACACACACACACACACACACATCACACACACACACACACACCACACACACACGCCACACACACACACACACACACACACACACAACCAACACACAACACCAATCCTATCCACATCTGGTGCCGTCATGAGGGCCCAAGGACGAATGCCTGAAAAGAATATTTCGGAGGTATCTGTTTAAGATTATTATATTAGAATGATTAAGGACTGTAAAAACATACCGTACTGTAACACAGGACATGTTTTGTATCAAGACTTAACTCTCGCCAAAGAAAAATTAATTGAAATTTAAGCATGCCAGCTTAGTCCACTAATTTAGCATAGCATAAAGCTATAGTGCGTGACTTTCTGTCGCCCCCATGAGGAATTCAGAGTATTTACAACAACACTATAGCGGTGCAACTACATGAGGTAAGGTTATTGAGTTATTGTGCATGAATTTTAAACATTCTGCTGTACGTCCAGGTTTTTCCTTAGCAGTAGAATCAAAAACTGAAACATTTCTTGGGCTCTTCTTGGGATTTTTCTGAGCTCCTGAACCAGTGTCAGAGGGGAGGGGGGGGGGGGGGCACTAGTTTGTTTAGAGCGCTAGCTTTAGTCCACCAACTATCCAGAAAGGCTCAGTAAGTCAGTCATTCATTAACACTTGAACCTTCGCTGACTTCCCAACCACAAACATATGTCAGCTGCGTTCAGTTTAGCTGAGTGCTACATTTCATTTCAACAGTAGCAGTAGTGTGGATAACAACATTAGCTTTTTACCTATTACAGATTTTAGCTTCAACGCTAATATGAACCACAATTAGCATAGCATTGTACTTGATTAGCTAGTCAGAGTGCCAGTCAGATTTATAAACCAAATGACAGTAGTTACATAACGAGTTGTTTCACTTCACAGTCAATCTCTGTTGTTCAGTTCAGTAGTGTTGAAATAGCCTTTTAGCCTCCATATAGCAACCAGCTAGCTATTAGCAGCTATCGTTAGCCTAGCCGAGACCCTGAGTTCCTACAAAATGGCTGAACAGAGGTAACAGAAAATCACCTCAAAACCAACTTTGCCCATTAAAGGAATACTTCACTCATACAGATGTATGTATAAAATCACTATTATAATATAATGAACAAGGTTTTTCTTCCCTCAGTCTTTCCTCAGTCTTCCCTTGGCCCAGCTGTCCTGTTACTCCTAACCCTACATTTTTTACTGAAGTGATGTCATATCTGTAAAATGTAGGGTTAGACAGTGAGACCACAAAAACACTCTTTCTGCCTTTTCTCAGGCTAGGATGAACCGATTTCAAAAATGTTTGCACATTTATACTACATAGGATCTTCAAGAGTTCAATACACCTTCGTATTCCCACCGGTGAAGTAGGTCTTTAAGTTTGTGTCTTTCAGGTTGTGTATTAGCAGGACAATACTGGACAGATTGGAGCAGGAGATCTCAGAAGTCCATGTCCCAACCGGAGAGCTCTTCAGGGGGGGAGTCTTCATCAGGAGGGTAGGTGTCGAAATAACTGTGATCGGACGGTCCCGTGAGCTGGTGTGGAAGGAAAGACGATTGATTGATTGATTGATTGATTGATTGATTGATTGATTGATTGTTTTAAAAAAATTCAGACATACAGCTCTGGAAAAAATTAAGAGATCAGTCTGGATTTTTCTTCTATCTTCATCTCTAAATAACTTAACCCTTCCAACCCGGAGCCCGCAGTACTGCGTTCTACTGCGTTCTGTCGGTGATTTCGTTATGTTTTAATAAATTATTTAACATTATTAAATCGCAGCAATATGGTTTAAGTATCTCCGGAAAGCTGGGATTCTGCCCTTTCCGGGATATATTCTCGCGATAGTATACGTGACTCACAGCCAGAGATATGTTGCTGAGAGGCGCGAAAATGTATCAATCCTTTCCCTTGCGCTACTGGCTGAGCCGCTTGTCAATCAACACCCTTTCCCTTGCGTGATTGGTAGAGCTGCTTGCTGTCAGATTTTGTGAAAAACCATCCAATCAACTTAGTGTAATCACTAAGGACCTCCCCATTACTTGTCAAACAACATTCACTGAACAAAGGACAACTGTTCATGCTCCTATTTCGGCTTCACCATGGCGCAGATGTTGAGCTACAGCTGAGGCCCGCAACGAAATTCAGAGGAGCAGTGACGAAGAAGACGCCAATTCCGACATTGAGGGCTTTGACGAAGAGGAATATGAAGATGACATGGATCCATTTGAAGACGGGTAAGAGCATTTATTTGACAAAACGTCTGTTTTGTAATGGAAGCTAAGTGTGAACATGTAAACTAGCTTGAATGTTGCGTCCGTGACATGACCGATTTTTTTTTGGAACTGACGTGACAGAGCTGTATACTCTTGTCGCCAGCCTTCTGTTGTTTGAAAACAAGTAATAGTTTTCAAAAGGTAGAGAATAGAAATATATTTCAATAGTCTTACTTTATTCTCCGCTAGTGTCTGTGCATTATTGATTTAGTGGGTGCAACAATGTAGGCTAGGTTCAAAACAGTACAATCTTCCCCGTGTGTCTCAATTTTGTTTGCTAGCTGTCTCGCATAAATGGACACCCGTGTGTGTGTGTGTGTGTGTGTGTGTGTGTGTGTGTGTGTCAATATTTTTGCGTATGAGTACGAAAATGGTGAATGAACCGGCATAGGCATTACTCGGTGGCTGTTGTGGGAGATGGAAAGTCGTCATTTAGTCTGGCTGAGGGGAGGAGACATAAGTTACGAGAGAGAGAGAAACAAACAAACTGTAGTAGGCTATACAGCTGTTTATAAACGGGTATAATAATTTATTTTAGAAATTGCAAATGAAGCTCTGTGTATAAATGTAAGCTAGCTTGAATTTTGCATTCTTGACATTACAGGGACTGATTTCTCTATTGATAGCACTACTTTTGTTTACTTTTGTTTGAAAATAATAGTAATAGGTGTGTATTCTGTGTAAAAGTATTTCCCTTTACAATTTACAAATAGTACAGAATGGAAATGTTTTTGCATCGACTTTTATTACACTGTTGTTTGCAAATACAAGTTGTGAAGTTTGAATATTTTTGTTATGAGATAATGAGACTGATTTCTGTGAATCTGTGGTCCAGGTCCAGGAGAAGAGGAGAACCACCCGCAAAGAGGTCCCGTGTCCCAACTCCACCAGCACCCCCTACGCAGCAGCGGGCTTGGAAGACTGAGGAAGACCAGGACACCGCTCCTCCTGTCTCCAGGTTTCAACCTGCACACACCCCTGGCCCAAAGCTAGGCACGCACTTCTACACACCAATTGAGCTCTTCAAATTGTTTTTCACTGCACACACTGTACACACACTCTGTAGCAACACAAACAAACAGGCTGTCAAAAAAATTGCCATGGGTAAAAAGTTTAAATGGACTGATTTGACAGTTGAGGAGTTTTACAAGTACATTGGACTCCTCTTTTACATGGCCCTGGTTAGACTACACCACATTGCTGATTACTGGAGGCAGAACCACAGTTTAACCTGTCCATTTGCCGCAACAGTCATGAGTAGGGACAGATTTGGTGTCATCTCCTGGAACTTACACATAAGTGATCCAGTTGATTTTAGTCATGTTTTTTGCAGTTCCCAACTTTTTTTGGGAAAATGACAGTGCATTATAGAAGCTAATGCTTTGTAAATGGGGATAATGCTTTCGCTCAGCAGGATAGTCTTTTTGTTTTCATGCCTGTTCACTTTTCTTGGCTCATTTGTTGTCTGTCTGTTCTCTTCCAGTTTTCCCTGGTGGAGACGAGACGGTGTGGATCAAGTCCTTCCTCTGGCAGCATCTGAAGTTCTCCTGCATCCACACTATTCATATTTTATTTTAGTATTAGCATGTTAACATTAGTCAATTATTGTATTCCTTCATGATTTTTTTGTATTGTTTGTACAAGTGACATCTATTGCATGATGTCCATCTTGGGAGAAGGATTTATTCATCTGTCACTCCATGACATTTCTCAATATTTTTCCCATTAAAGGGACTTTTTTTTCTCAGTTGAGAAGAAATGTGAAGCCTACTGAGGCAAATGTCTATTTGTGCTATTGGGCGTTAAGAAACTGTTGGCTTGGAATAAAGGTATTATTTCAGATAAATTTTGAATTTCTTTAAAAATCGGACTTCAAATTTCAACATTTATGTCAAAATATTTTTTTTTTACATTGGACTAGGGCAAAATTGAACCTTCCTCTCTGAGAGCGGAGAGTGTTCTGAACATTTTGATATGAATCACCTGGGTATTATGTTATCTACTTGCCCTCTAAAATGGTAATTTATAAAAGCATGTAAAATCGAGAAAATGCCCTTAGATCTCAACCCAAAAAACGTTTGGACAAAAAGATCATTTTAGTCATGTTTTTTGCTCTTCCCAACCTTTTTATGGAAAAATTCTAGTACATTTTAGAAGCTAATGTTTTGGAGAAGCAATTTCAAGAGTCAAAATAATTTAATCAGATGAATAAAGGTATTATTTCACACAAATTTCGAAATTTTTCAAAAATCGGACTTCAAATTTCAACATTTATGTCAAAATATTTTTTTTTTACATTGGCCTAGGGCAAAATTGAACCTTCCTCACTGAGAGCTGAGAGTGTTCTGAACATTTTGATATGAATCACCTGGGTATTATGTTATCTACTTGCCCTCTAAAATGGTAATTTATAAAAGCATGTAAAATCGAGAACCAAAAAACCAAAAAACGTTTGGACAAAAAGATCATTTTAGTCATGTTTTTTGCTCTTCCCAACCTTTTTATGGAAAAATTCCAGTACATTTTCGAAGCTAATGTTTTGGAGAAGCAATTTCAAGAGCCAAAATAACTTAATCAGATGAATAAAGGTATTATTTCACACAAATTTCGAAATTTTTCAAAAATCGGACTTAAAATTTCAACATATATGTCAAAATATTTTTTTTTTACATTGGACTAGGGCAACATTGAACCTTCCACACTGAGAGCTGAGAGTGTTCTGAACATTTTGATATGAATCACCTGGGTATTATGTTATCTGCCTGCCCTCTAAAATGGTAATTTATAAAAGCATGTAAAATCGAGAAAATGCCCTTAGGGTTCAGAGGGTTAAGGAAAGCTCAAAATGACAATGTTTTTGGGGGGAATTTGGTAGAAATGTTGTCGAAAGTTTATGGAGCAAAACCAAATTGTTCATTCTACTCAAACATATGCCTATAAATTGTAAAACGAGAGACAATGAACATTTGGAGTGGTCTCTTAATTTTTTTCCAGAGATGGATGGATGTACAGACAGACAGACAGACAGACAGACAGACGGACGGACGGACGGACGGACGGACAGACAGACAGACAGACAGACAGAAATACAGACATACAGACAGACCCATATCTACACTTACTTCTCTTTTCAGTGGAGATGGTAACGACCTGGCCTTCAGTCCCTCCCAGTTAAAACCGTTAAACCACCTTCAGGTACAAAAACAAACGTCCGTAAGTACATTTTTATACATATTTTGTATTTTGTACAGTGTATTTTTTAAGTTAGAAGAGTTATAATCCGCCTTAACAATCACATAAGACAACTAAACCTATCTTAAACAAATGCTTAACATCGAAGCTTGATATGTGCATATTTCCCTGGCCAATAGGCTCTTTAGGTGTAACAGTGCAACTGATTTTGTTACTAGATTTCTTGGTGAAAGCTTGCATGGCATTTGAATCCTTATTCATGGAGATAAGCTTCACTGAAAGATGCACGTTTCCTTCTTACCTGTGTTTCTTGATATCCGTTATTCCATTTTTGAGGTTTCCCAGTCGCTCTGAGGGATTTCGCCTGTTGAGTAGATCAAAGTAGGAGATTACTGATTTGACATTGTTTTTGGGTGAAATATGGTCGGGCTTTTATTAGGCCCCGAAAATAATACCAACATCTTGTCAAAACACTACTTCTTTTGTCTAAAGCCGGATGCTAGAATTAATAAAAACTCAGCACAAGTATATTTTGAATATAGTACTCAAAATATACTGTTTGACTTGATTGGCTAGACCCATCTCAGATACCTAAACAGTCAGTTGTAAAAAAGATTAAGAGACCACTCCAAATGTTCAGTGTCTCTCGTTTTACTATTTTTAGGCATATGTTTGAGTAGAATGAACATTTTGGTTTTTAAATATTAACTACTGACAACATTTCTACCAAATTCCAAAAAAAAAAAATTCAATACGTTATATAGAGAAAGATTTAAGAAAAATCCAGACTGGTCTCTTAATTTTTTACGGAGCTGTATATATAAAACAGGCCTGGATCTCTAGCTTCAAATGTGTGTTCTGCGTTCCGTGTAGTGTATAGATGTTGAATGTTGTCCTGTCTGTGTGTTCTGTGTATCTATTACCTGCATAGTTTGTGTTTGGTTACCTGCATAGTTTGTGTTTCGTTACCTGCATAGTGTGTGTTTGGTTACCTGCATAGTTTGTGCTTGGTTACCTGCATAGTTTGTGTTTGGTTACCTGCATAGTTTGTGTTTCGTTACCTGCATAGTTTGTGTTTGGTTACCTGCATAGTTTGTCTTTGGTTACCTGCATAGTTTGTCTTTGGTTACCTGCATAGTTTGTGTTGTGTTACCTGCATAGTTTGTGTTGTGTTACCTGCATAGTTTGTCTTTGGTTACCTGCATAGTTTGTGTTTGGTTACCTGCATAGTTTGTTTGGTTACCTGCATAGTTTGTGTTGTGTTACCTGCATAGTTTGTCTTTGGTTACCTGCATAGTTTGTGTTTGGTTACCTGCATAGTTTGTTTGGTTACCTGCATAGTTTGTGTTTGGTTACCTGCATAGTTTGTTTGGTTACCTGCATAGTTTGTTTGGTTACCTGCATAGTTTGTGTTGTGTTACCTGCATAGTTTGTGTTGTGTTACCTGCATAGTTTGTGTTGTGTTACCTGCATAGTTTGCGTTTGGTTACCTGCATAGTTTGTGTTTGGTTACCTGCATAGTTTGTGTTGTGTTACCTGCATAGTTTGTGTTTGGTTACCTGCATAGTGTGCGTTTGGTTACCTGCATAGTTTGTGTCGTGTTACCTGCATAGTTTGTGTTTGGTTACCTGCATAGTTTGTGTTTGGTTACCTGCATAGTTTGTGTTTGGTTACCTGCATAGTTTGTGTTTGGTTACCTGCATAGTTTGTGTTTCGTTACCTGCATAGTTTGTGTTTGGTTACCTGCATAGTTTGTGTTTCGTTACCTGCATAGTTTGTGCTTCGTTACCTGCATAGTTTGTGTTTCGTTACCTGCATAGTTTGTGTTTGGTTACCTGCATAGTTTGTGTTTGGTTACCTGCATAGTTTGTGCTTCGTTACCTGCATAGTTTGTGTTGTGTTACCTGCATAGTTTGTGTTTGGTTACCTGCATAGTTTGCGTTTGGTTACCTGCATAGTTTGCGTATGAGGTCCTCCGTTCTCTTGGAGATCTTCTTGGGGAAATCCATCTTCTCGATTCCTTTCAGGATGAAGGTGTAGGTTATCATCTGGTCACTGCCGGAGAATGGAGGGCTGTAGTGGAGGGGGGGGGAGGGGGGAAGGCAAATGTTTAACAAGGCAAACAGTGGTTGGTTCAAATAACGTATTGTGAACCAAAGCATAGCCTGCCTCACCTAAACTGAATTTATGTTAAGTATATCAAACTGAAATCACAATGTCTTTAAATGGATTGATAAACATGCAAAAATAACTCCTTAAAAATACGTTGTAAGAAAGTTTTTTTATGGATTTGGGTTTACAAGGACTTTCACAAAACCTTGCTGCAGACTAGTAGCACAGATTAAACACACACACAGACACTCACTCACTCACTCACTCACTCACTCACTCACTCACACACACACCCCCCACCACACCCCCCCCCCCACACACACACTCACCTCCCAGTGAGCAGCTCAAACACCAGGATGCCTAGCGACCAGAAGTCCACGCTGAAGTTGTGTCCCTTGTTCAGAATGATCTCCGGGGCAACGTACTCCGGGGTTCCACAGAATGTCCAGGTCTTCTGTCCACAGCGGATCTTCTTGGCAAAACCAAAATCCACCTTTAACACACACACACACACACACACACACACACACACACACACACACACACACACACACCCACACACACACACACACACCATTAAAGTGTAATCAGTAAAGTCTAAAACGGAAGGCAGAGTTTAACAGTTTTATTTTTTTATTTTTTTAACCTTTATTTATACAGGTAAATCCCATTGAGACCGGAGACTCTTTTGCAAGGGAGACCTGTTTTCCTTTCCCACGTTACCATTCACACACACATTCATACACCGATAGCAGCAGGCTAACTATCGACATTCACACGAGGCAAGGTGGGTGAAGTGTCTTGCCCAAGGACACAACAACCATGACACAGGTGGCAGGGCGGGGATCGAACCTCCAACCCTTTGATCATCAGCCGAACTCGCTCTACCACCTGAGCCACAGTCGCCCCAAAACAGTTAACTGTGTAAAGAGTCCATTGCAGGTGCTTGTAGTGTAGTGTTTAGGTTTAGGAAGGTAGTGAAAGAGAGACGGCAGGATGCATGGCCATGAGGTAATGTATTTAAATGTGACTATGTCAGATTAATAATGGTAATATGACCATGGTGAAGTGAAGTAAACTGTGATTTAGTAGCGTTCATAACAACAGGATGTTCCTTTTTGCCTGCCATTAATCTTGTCGTCTAAGTTCCTAGGAAATCGAACCTGAGCAAAGGTATCAATAATATCCATGTGAAAAAAAAGTACCGGAACACATTTGTGACAAGACTTGGCTAGACCTAGAACTACAACCTATGGGCATCACACATCATCCAAAAACTTTACAATGACAATCTAATAACAATTTGAGAATTTCACATTTTTGATTGATTGATTGATTGATTGATTGATTGTCTTTATTTCGAACATGCGAGCAATAAAAAAAATAGATGAATAAATAAAAAACAAACAAAAGCAAAAACAAGAAATAGAATAAAAAAAAACAAAAAAAAACAGACACACTTTCTACATGCTCGAAAGGGGGTAGGAGGAAGTAAAAAACTTATCTAGTCCTACCCCTTAACAGATCAATTTGGCTTGGATAGATTATGTTATTAGCATGTCAGTATAATAAAAAGCTATAATAATGCATATATACATGAATACCGAATCATTTTGTGTATATATATATTTTTTTTTTTCAACACAGATTATGATATGCTCCCTCACCAGTTTGATGTATCCCTCCGCGTCCAGCATGAGGTTCTCAGGCTTCAGGTCTCTGTAGAGAACTCCTTTACGGTGGAGGTAATCGAATGCTTCCGTCACGCAGCCGACGCAGAATTTGGCGGTGGGCTCATCAAAACTCCCCCTGGAGGTGAGAATGTAAATAGATAAATGTAAATGCATTTGTTGGCAAGAAGGTTCAGGTTGTATACTCTGGCTTAATCCAATTTTTTTTTAATACAGTACATGCAAATGTATGCAGAATTGTAAATGTACATATGTATTCAAGAATTTCTGAAAAAATTAAATTAATATGATTGTTTTAATGTAACTGTAAAGTAATCAACTGGCAAAGTTTCATGATGATATAAATAAGTAAAAAAAAAAATCTCTATTCAGCTGTAATGCAACAAGACAGCAAAATAGTCCAACAATGCTATGTAACAGTCAACTAAATGTGGTGATTGTTTTCAGGTATCTATCAGTGTTTTAGTAATAGATAACAGTGCATAAGTGGTATCAGTCTGTATCATTCCGGCAGTTAGACAGTGAAAATGAAAAAGGCAAAGTCAGTACAAGTGGTCAGAGGCTGGTTCCAACTATTACACACACAGACTAGAACATTATCACATGACATTCAAATACAGAAGTGGTTGTTTTAGTAATAGATAACAGTGTATTTGTGCTATCAGTCAGTGGTTGGTGCGTCCTACCGGTCTCTGAGCAGATGGTCAAATACAATCATTCATTCATTCATTCATTCATTCATTCATGCATTCATTCATTCATTCATTCAACAGTAAACTAACTAAATGTGGTGATTGTGTTGAGTTTTCAGAGCTCTAAGCCTAGACATATGAATATACATATGGCTCTAACAGTGTATCCATGGTCCCTCCCTACCGGTCTCTGAGCAGACTCCAGATCTCTCCCCCCAGACAGGCCTCCAGCAGCATGTAAACGTATCGCTCATCCTTAAAGGTGCGGTACAGTCTGGAGGGAGGGAAGCACAAACAGGGTAATTCAATATTCAATACAAGTCGATTTGAAATACTTTATTAATACTAAAGACTTACTTCACCGGTGGAATTATGAAGGTGTATTGAACTCTGAGATCCTATGTAGTATAAATGTGCAAAATGTTTAGAAATCGGTTCATTCTAGCCTGAGAAAAGGCAGAAAGAGTGTTTTATGGACTCACTGTCTAACCCTACATTTAACCATGTGTGACATCATACAGGGGAAAATGTAGGGTTAGGATTAACAGGACAGCGTGATGTAATGTACTTGTTATATCTGACTGACTGCCCAGGGAATACAGATGCAAATTAGCTACAAGTTTACTAAGGTTAAACTGTTTTTAAACTGTGTGCTTTCCCTGTAGTGGAGCGACTAAGTGCTACAATCTTTCAGTTGATGATACAAGCGTGAAAATTGGCATGTGCAGTCTCCATGGGCCACTTGACAAGAACATTTTCCGAGACAATGAAATAAAAAATAAAAAAATGTTATTTAAAGCTGCAGTGTGTAATATGACATCATCAAGAAAGTTCTACAAAGTTCTAGAATGCAACGCTCCCTGGGTAACCCCACCCCTTTCGAATAATAACAGAAGCTACAGTGGCCTTCAAGGACAAGAACAATTCTAAATTTTAAACAATGCACCTGATGACATTCCAACTATGACACTTCCAAAATGGCGGTGACAAGGCCTTGGTCCAAAGTATGGAGAAATATGGACATATATGAGACCCTTTCTAAGTAAAAAAAATATAATTCTAAAAAGAAAATTCAGCTATTATGCACTAAATTAAACGTACTTATGGATATTACAATTATTTTCTACAAAATCTGCTAGGAAATAAAACCCAAAATTACAGACTGCAGGTTTAAAAAAAACAATACATTTCTATGAGAAATTTTCATATTCACAATTTCAAATGTATCTGACAATCTTCCTGTCTAGTGACCCATGGAGACTGCTCATGTCAGTGTTCATGCTTCTATCTATCTATCTATCTATCTATCTATCTATCTATCTATCTATCTATCTATCTATCTATCTATCTATCTATCTATCTATCTATCTATCTATCTATCTATCTATCTATCTATCTATCTATCTATCTATCTATCTATCTATCTATCTATCTATCTATCTATCTATCTATCTATCTATCTATCCATCAACTGAAAGATCCTGACGAGAATAAGCACATAGCCGCTCCACTGCAGTGAAAATAAATAAATAAATAAAGGGGAAGAATGGTTTTAATATCTAGAGTATGTTCCTCTGTGAACACTAGAATTGGATCATTGTAATCTCACAAAAGTCCCAAATAGCTTCTGTTGCGATGTTTCATAACCAATAACCACATCAGCACCCCTCCACACCTCTCTGCCCCCCTCTGCCCCTCTGCCGCTCTCTGCCTCTCTGTCCTCTCTCTCTCTCTCTCTCAGTCTCTCTCTCTCTGTCTCTCTGCCTCTCTGTCTCTCTCTCTCTGTCTCTCTGCCTCTCTGTCTCTCTCTCTCTCTGTCTCTCTCTCTCTGTCTCTCTCTCTCTCTCTGTCTCTCTGCCTCTCTGTCTCTCTGTCTCTCTGCCCCCCTCTGCCCCTCTGTCTCTCTGCCCCTCTGTCTCTATGTCCTCTCTGCCTCTCTCTCTCTCTGCCTCTCTCTACCTCTCTGTCTCTCTGTCTCTCTGCCCCCCTCTGCCCCTCTGTCTCTCTGTCTCTCTCTCTCTCTCTGTCTCTCTGTCTCTCTCTCTCTCTCTGCCTCTCTGTCTCTCTGTCTCTCTCTCCTCTCTCTCTCTCTCTCTCTCTGTCTCTCTGTCTCTCTCTCTCTCTCTCTCTGCCTCTCTGTCTCTCTGTCTCTCTCTCTCTCTCTCTCTCTCTCTGTCTCTCTGTTTCTCTCTCTCTCTCTCTCTTCTCTCTCTCTCTCTCTCTGTCTCTCTGCCTCTCTGTCTCTCTGTCTCTCTCTCTCTCTCTCTCTCTCTCTCTCTCTCTCTGCCCCTCTGTCTCTCTGCCCCTCTGTCTCTATGTCTCTCTGCCTCTCTCTCTCTCTGCCTCTCTCTACCTCTCTGTCTCTCTGTCTCTCTGCCCCCCTCTGCCCCTCTGTCTCTCTGTCTCTCTCTCTCTCTCTGTCTCTCTGTCTCTCTCTCTCTCTCTGCCTCTCTGTCTCTCTGTCTCTCTCTCTCTCTCTGTCTCTCACTCTCTCTCTCTCTCTCTCTGCCTCTCTCTCTCTCTCTCTCTCTGTCTCTCTGTCTCTCTCTCTCTGTGTCTCTCTGTCTCTCTGCCTCTCTCCTCTCTCTCCCTCTCTCTCTCTCTCTGTCTCTCTGCCTCTCTGCTCTCTGTCTCTCTCTCCTCAGTCTCTCTCTCTCTCTCTCTGTCTCTCTGCCTCTCTGTGTCTCTCTCTCTCTGCCCCTCTCTGCCGCTCTGTCTCTCTGCCTCCTGTCCATGGCAAAACGTAATGTGCTCCTGGCTTGACTGAGATCTCATCAAAAACTAATAGACGGCTCATAGAAGCTCATTGTTTTCCCAGACTAAAACAGCACTGCTTAATCGTGTCGGACAATGGATAAGAGGTTTGAAATGATTGAAGAAATCCAGGAAATAGAAAGATTGATCTTCCTCGATGGATGGATGGATGGATGGATGGATGGATGGATGGATGGATGGATGGGTGGATGGATGGATGGATGGATGGATGGATGGATGGATGGATGGATGGATGGATGGATGGATGGATGGATGGATAGATAGATAGATAGATAGATAGATAGATAGATAGATAGATAGATAGATAGATAGATAGATCATTCCTTTAAGATTAAAGGTGGAGACAGCTATTCTAGAGGGTTTGTAGCTATAGCAACATGCCCGTTTACAGAACCTAGGCAGTGTATTAAAACTGGATTTTTTTTCACACAGTACATACAAAACATATTCATACAAAATAAAAAATGGAAAATAAATAAAAATAAAAATAAAAATAAAAATAAAAATAAAAATAAAAATAAAAATAAAAATAAAAATAAAAATAAAAATAAAAGTAAAAGTAAAAGTAAAAATAAAAATAAAAATAAAAATAAAAATAAAAATAAAAATAAAAATAAAAATAAAAATAAAAATAAAGCAGGAATAAAGCCGGAGTACTGACTTGACCACGAAGGGCGATCTTGCCTCGGCGAGTATCTTCCTCTCAGAGTGGATGTGCTCCTCCTGCCTGTTGTCCACCACGTGTTTCTTCTTGATCACCTTCAGAGCAAACGTCACGTCCTCGTCCGCACGCACCTTCACCTGGGGAACGGGAATAAATATTTTAAAGTTCCTTGTAGCACCGTTTAAAATTTTAATTTTTTTGTTCAAACCACCTCTCTGTGTCACTGTTAGGGCGCACTCACACTAGGGCCGTTTGCCTGTTCCGTGCTGCAGGAAGATTCAGCACGATTCCCCCCCCCCCCCCTCCCCACTCCCCCCGCTGGCCCGTGGTCACACTGCTCGTAGCCTGGGCACGATTGCACCTTGCCTACGTCACCGTGCGCGTTTAGGATTTGGAGCGTATAGTCTACTTGTAGGCTATACGACTGTTTGTGAATATTTTCATCCGGCCAAATTTGCATCATATATTCCACTTCCACATTAGTCTCCTGTAGGTTGTGAGAGGCAGAATTTAAGATAAGAATAAACGTTTTTTGGCCATGAAAAATAGCCATTTGCAATCTGGCACTCAGTATAAAACATTTAAGGTTTTGTTCCCCTTGAAAGAAGACAAGGCATCCATCTTTGTGTTCTTACAGTCTTTGTATTATTGACTACAAAGTTACATGTATCAGAATAATATAAAAAGTGCAATTTCAACAGAATTTATTAAACAAGTGGTATTGATTTTCTTTTTCTTTTCTTTTCTACTGTATTGTAGGTTGCCTACTGACAACTGTGTGTGTGAATGTCGATAGTTGGCCTGCTGCTATCGGTGTATGAATGTGTGTGTGAATGGTAACGTGGGAAAGGAAAACAGGTCTCCCTTGCAAAAGAGTCTTCGGTCTCAATGGGATTTACCTGTAGAAATAAAAGTTAAAAAAAAAAAAAAACTAAACTTATTCACATATTTCCGGTTCTCACCAGTTCCACTCGTCCGAAGCCGCCCACCCCGAGCGTTGCCACGACGTCCAGGCGGTCGAAGGGTTTGGACGGAGGAAACTCAGAGACCAAAGCCTTCAGCTGGAGGAAGCCTGGAGACAGCTGCTGGCTCTGGTGACGGGAGACTGACCTCCTAGAGAGAGGGAGGGGGAGAGAGGGGGGGAGGGAGAGAGGGAGGGAGAGAGGGGGGGGAGGGGGGAGAGGGGGGAGAGGGAGAGAAAGAGAGGAGAGAGAGAGGGGGGGGGAGGGGAGAGAGAGAGGGGGGGAGGGAGGGAGGGAGGGGGAGAGGGAGAGGGAGAGAGAGAGAGAGAGACACACACACACACAAGCAGAGGGAGACACAGAGAGAGAGAGAGAGAGAGAGAGAGAGACACACATGCAGAGAGAGAGAGAGAGAGACAGACAGAGAGAGAGAGAGACACACACACAGAGAGAGAGAGACACACACACACAGAGAGAGAGACACACACACACACACACAGGAGAGGGCATTTTATTATGCTTCTATTCATTGTGTTTTTATTTTTATTCTGCTTAGCCTTTATGTTGTTTCAGATTGGGTTTTGGGCCTGTACACTGTACATTGGTCCACTCAGGTTATTTCAAATTTGGCAATATACAACTAAATATTTGTGAATTTGAAACTCTTGAAAATAGCCTAAAAAAAACAGTTATTGTATACTATGTGAATGTTTTTTAACCCAACCCTAACCCTAGTTTTTTAACCCTAACCCTACCCCACATTTTTTATCCACTGTTCTCTGTAACCTACTTGGCATGTCTTTTCTTGTCGTCGCGGTCGAGTGTAGCCACGTAACCTTGGAGATAGCGCTGCAGCTCGTTGAAGGTTCCAACTGTCTGATCAAACGTCCTGGGACAAACAACAACAACAACATGAGCACGTCAACATGGTAACCACTGGAATGTCGGTGTGTGTGTGGGTGTGTAGGTGTGTGTGTGTGTGTGTGTGTGAGTGTGAGTGTGAGTGTGAGTGTGAGTGTGAGTGTGTGTGTGTGTGTGTGTGTGTGTGTGTGTGTGTGTGTGTGTGTGTGTGTCTCTCTGTGTGTGTGTGTGTGTGTTTGTGTGTGTTAACGTGTGTGTCTTTGTGTGTGTCTCTGTGTCTGTCTGTGAAGTGTGTGTGTGTGTGTGTGTGTGTCTCTGTGTCTGTCTGTCTGTGTGTAGTGCGTGTGTGTGTGTGTGTGTGTGCTCCATAATAAACCCAAACTATAGGATTTAACGGAAGCGTCCCGCGGAGATAAAGAAGTGAAGTTTACGAGGGAGGAAGTGGAGCGGAGAAGAAAGGGTTTTCACACTGAGATGACAGCAGCTTAAAGACACAAACATACTGTAAGTTTCCTATGGGGAGATCAAGGTATGTTGTGTATTTTTGCATTGTATTTTAGACTTTATATTTATGTATTTTTATTATTATTTATTTGATGTTATTATATTTGATGATATTTTATTATATTTTGTTTTATTAAATTTTTTAAATTTGTATTATTATAGGCCTACATTTACTTTTCTAATTATTTTTATTTGTTCTTAATTTATTTATTTTTTATTTAAATTTTTTTTTATAGTCGAGGAGAGAAGAAGGTTTTTCACACTGAGATGACAGCAGCTTAAAGACACAAACATACTGTAAGTTTCCTATGGGGAGATCAAGGTATGTTGTGTATTTTAACATTGTATTTTAGACTTTATTTTTATTATTTATTTATTATTTAATTAATTATATAAATATTATAATTATTATTTTCGTCATGGTTTTATGGATTGTACATGTGAGAATGTTGAAATTAGTTTTGTTGGAAGACATCCATGGACGAAATAAATCAAATTTTTATTATTATTTATTTGATGTTATTATATTTTATGATATTTTATTTTATTTAGTTTTATTTCATTTTTAAATTTTTATTATTATATATTTACTTTTTTAATTATTTTTATTTTTTCTTAATTTATAATTTTTTTTAAGTTATTTTATCTATCGAGGAGAGAAGAAAAGTTTTCACACTGTTGAAAGCAACTGATAAGACACAAACATACTGTAAGTTTCCTATGGGGAGATCAAGGTATGTTGTGTATTTTTGCATTGTATTTTAGACTTTATTTATGTATTTTTATTATTATTTATTTGATGTTATTATATTTGATGATATTTTATTATATTTTGTTTTATTAAATTTTTTAAATTTGTATTATTATAGGCCTACATTTACTTTTCTAATTATTTTTATTTGTTCTTAATTTATTTATTTTTTATTTAAATTTTTTTTTATAGTCGAGGAGAGAAGAAGGTTTTTCACACTGAGATGACAGCAGCTTAAAGACACAAACATACTGTAAGTTTCCTATGGGAGATCAAGGTATGTTGTGTATTTTTACATTGTATTTTAGACTTTATTTATGTATTTTTATTATTATTTATTTAATTAATTATATAATATTATAATTATTATTTTCGTCATGGTTTTATGGATTGTACAAGTGAGAATGTTGAAATTAGTTTTGTTGGAAGACATCCATGGACGAAATAAATATAAATCAAATCAAAATCAAATCAAATTTTTATTATTATTTATTTGATGTTATTATATTTTATGATATTTTATTTTATATTGTTTCATTTAATGTTTTTAATTTTTATTATTATAGGCTATATTGACTTTTTTAATAATTTTTATTTTGTTATTCATTTATTCAGTTTTTAAAGTTATTTTATCTATCGAGGAGAGAAGAAAGGTTTTTCACACTGAGTTGACAGCAGCAGATTAGACACAAACATACTGTAAGTTTCCTATGTTGTTTTTTCTATTATATTTTTCTATATTAATTTTACTTTATTTATGTAGAATAATTGTAGTAATCATTACATTAGTATTAACATATTAAGAATACACTTTTATATATTTGTCCTTTTCTTCTACTTATTTATAGTCTATCTTTTATTTTTAAAATTAAATTAAATTTTTAAAAATTTTAATTGTTTTATTTATGCAGTTACAACATGAGATTTGCACTCAAATAAAAATGCTATGTTGTACTAATAACTGTCAATCTACTTGTTAATCTTTTGTTACAAAGGAAAACATTACAAAAAAAAATTGCTTTATTATTTAAATTCAAATGTC
>CM047507.1:29054045-29056545 GCA_026122265.1 Ammodytes dubius | reverse complement strand
GAGAGGTTTCTTTCGTGGACGGCACCCATGCATGCCATTCCTCTGCAGTGTACGGCGTACTGTGTCACGAGAAATAGTCACCCCCGTTTGGCTTTCTATTTCTTTAGATAAATGCAGTGAACTTGCGTGCCGATTTTCTTCCACCCTTCTCATCAGAAGACGCTTCTGTCGAAGTGTTAACGTCCGTGGACGGCCTGGACGTCTCTGTGAGATGGTTGCAGTTCCATATTTTTTAAATTGTTGTACCACTTTTGCTATGGTATTCTGACTGATAAGTAAAGCTTTGCTGATCTTCTTATAGCC
Source organism: Ammodytes dubius (assembly GCA_026122265.1). NCBI lineage: Eukaryota > Metazoa > Chordata > Actinopteri > Uranoscopiformes > Ammodytidae > Ammodytes > Ammodytes dubius. The sequence goes on along the minus strand of CM047507.1, from coordinate 29,056,242 downwards.
TTCACCTTTGCGGTGCAAAGAAATGATTTTCCTTCTCAGGTCTTTTGACATTTCTCTTCCATGTGGTGCCATTGCTAACAACATGAAATGGAAAGGGGTTTTCATTAAAGTGACACCCTTTTATAGTCAATTGTCTGCTGGACACCTGTGTATTGAATAATTAGACTCACCTGGGGTCGATTATTGTTAAATTAGACATGTCTAGTCTAAAATGTAGCTTTGCTCCAGAGGCTTTCAGTGGGGTGTACTCATTTTTGCGTCACCCTAATTTGAGTAAAATTGAAAATTATAAATGAAAAATTATATTATTAACCTTACTTTCATGTTATAAGTCAAACATTTGTTATATTAAACTTGGTCTTGTAAACATTTTGGAAATAGTTTTTGTGTTCATTGATATATTGTTTAAAATTTAACTTTTCGAAGGGGGTGTACTCATCTATGCTGAGCACTGTACATACCTCTGTCAGAAATAAATTAGCAGTAGCTCACGGCATACTGAAATATTGGCTGTGTGTGTGTGGTGTGTGTGTTTGTGTGTGTGTGTGTGTGTGTGTGTGCGTTTGCGTGGTGTGTGTGTGTGCGTGTGTGTTGTGTGTTGTGTGTTGTGTGTGTGTGTGTGTGTGTCTGTGTGTGTGTGTGTGTGTGTGTGTGTTGTGTGTGTGTGTGTGTTGCTGTGTTGTGTGTGTGTGTGTGTGTGTGTGTGTGGTGTGTGTGTGAGGTACATCTTGGTATGTTTCCAGTGACATAGACACACTCTAACAAGAGAAACTAAAACCTATTTTTATAACGACCCCTGAACTATACTGGCTGTCCTGTGCAGCCCCTTGAATAACATTGTGATGCCTTCAAGGAACAGTTGAAATATCCGTCATGACAGCAGCGACCGTGAGTGATTTGAAAATAGATGGAATATGACAGTTGTTACCTGCAGATATCCCCAATTTAAATAATTCATATTTTTGCACAGACAGTGAAGAATGTCCAGTCAGTGGTATAAAGCAGTTCCTCTATATTTTACTTATGATCACACATACACCTTAAAGCTGGGGTGGAGGATTTGTGGAGAAAATGGCAGTTGGGATAGAGATTCGAATCCAAATACCTCAACCGCTCCACTTGTTCTCTTTGGTCCCTCCCCTATGGTCCCTCCCTGACACGCTCTACACCAACAACGTCGTGCCAAAGTGAATGGACAGTCCCAACAGCCAATAAGAACAGAGAATCAGAGCCTCACTCTGATTGGTCAAAGTGTACAGCTCATGTTAACTTTGACCAATGAGAAATCATATTTACCCCAGCTTTAAGTATGATTATGTGCAAGAAAGTGTGGTGTGTGCATGAATTGTGTGTGTTTACGTGCTAGTGGTGTGTGTGCAAGCATTCTTGATATATGGTCTAAACGGCACTTAGGTCCTTCATAGCAATCAATTGAATTCTCATATATGTCTATTAAAGGTGCAGTGTGTAATATGACATCATCAAGAAAGTTCTACAAAGTTCTAGAATGCAACGCTCCCTGGGTAACCCCAACCCTTTTTGAATAATAACAGAAGCTACAGTGGCCTTCAAGGACAAGAACAATTCTAAATTTTAAACAATGCACCTGATGACATTCCAACTATGACACTTTCAAGATGGCGGCACTAGGCCTTGGTCCAAAATATGCAGAAATATGGACTTATATGAGACCCTTTCTAAGGGAAAAATAAATAATTAAAAACTTTTTTTTTCAGCTATTATGCACTAAATTAAATGTACTTATGGATATTATAATTACTTTCTAGAAAATCTGCTAGGAAATAAAACCCCAAATTCTACACACTGCAGGTTTAAATATAGGCTAGAGTCTGTTGCTTAGATCAGCACACAGATACAACAGGGGGCAAGCTAGCTGGCTCTTAACCCTTAACACATTATATTTCGCTGCTGGAAGTTAATTTATATATGTAAATATAAGCAAGTGTTACGTAGCCACTGTACAAAAGGTGTGTGTGTGTGTGGTCTTGTGTATTGTGATTGTGTGTGTGGAGTTTTTGTGTGTCTGAGTGTCATCTGTGTGTGTGTGTGTGTGTGTGTGTGTGTGTGTGTGTGTGTGTGTGTGTGTGTGTTGTCTGTGTGTGTGTGTGTGTGTGTGTGTGTGTGTGTGTGTGTGTGGTGTGTGTGTGTGTCTGTCTGTCTGTTGTGTGTGTTGTGT
>CM047507.1:29034045-29046545 GCA_026122265.1 Ammodytes dubius | reverse complement strand
AGTAATTATAATATCCATAAGTACATTTAATTTAGTGCATAATAGCTGAAATTTTTTTTTTTTATTATTATTTCCCTTGGTAAGGGTCTCATATATGTCCATATTTCTGCATATTTTGGACCAAGGCCTAGTGCCGCCATCTTGAAAGTGTCGTAGTTGGAATGTCATCAGGTGCATTGTTTAAAATTTAGAATTGTTCTTGTCCTTGAAGGCCACTGTAGCTTCTGTTATTATTCTAAAGGGTTGGGGTTACCCAGGGAGCGTTGCATTCTAGAACTTTGTAGAACTTTCTTGATGATGTCATATTACACACTGCACCTTTAACACCAGACAGAAGAACAAACAGTGGGATATTATGTCTGTGAATGTTTAATTTCACCACTAACCGCACTGGCACATCACTGACCATTGTTGAGAAAAAGTTGGAACCCATTTTGTTTTTCGTTCAGTCTGTTCATTTAATGACTTTGGTTCTCATGTTTAACGATGAAATCAATTTCAAATTCAGTACAATGTGAAGAACCCAGAACCAAAGCATTCCTTATAGCGCTGTCTGCTAAGAAAGAAATTATGGTTGTCTAGAAAGACGAACTGTGTAGATTTGAGAATAAATAATTTGTGGACGTACCAGTTACTGCAAATTTTAAAAAAATTTGAGTAAAAAAAAAGTATGTAAATTCCCTATATCAAACACACACACACACACCACACACACACACACACACAAAACAATCTAAAATGTGTTTATTCAGGTAAATAAACACGTAAATATCTCTTGCCAAAAGCTTATATTCCCCCCCAAAAAAAAAAAATTGGATTGTACACACACCGCACTGGCCAAGAATACTTTTTCACCGGCCAGAATAATTATAATCTACATTTCTCTAAGAACAACATTAGACTCAGTTCACCTTTCAAATCTGGTGCAGAGGTTTGCAGAAGTTGAGACGCTAATTATACAGTCTAGAGCCGAGGGAACCAATCAAAAGCTGGCTAGATGCTGGGCGATGGCACACTTTGATTTGATTGGCAGAACGGTAGTCGGTATGGGGGAAACATTTTAGGATATTCAAAGGCCATAAATGACTTTAAAGGTGCAGTATGTAACTTTTGGAGTGTGTCAGAGAAATGAAAATCTTCTAAGGTATATTCTCACAACTGAATAAACAAACTTGGAAAAAAGGAAAATGTGATCCCTGGAACACTGTTTGAAGTTAGAAAGCTTCCTGAAAAGTTACTGTTTCACTGTTGTTGTTGTTTACAGCAGCAGGGCCCACAGTTTGGTTTACAAACATTATTCTAGTCTTACGTTTGGTTCCAGGTGCCTCAAAATAATTTAGTTTTGATTTATGATGATAGAATTATTCAATACTAAGAATTACATGTAGAGAAAGTATATTTTGTAAAGTAACTGCAGGCTATTCAAATGTAAACAAATCCCCCTCCTCTGAAACTGCATAGTGGACCTTTATCGGACATAAACCCTTCTCATCCCAGCTAAATTCCTGACAAATGTAGATGGTTTTTTCTACCGTTCATATTCGAACGTCTAACCCTGAATGTCAAGACTATTTAAATGTAATAATTGGTCACTTAAAATGTCATCAAATGTAAAATAATACACTCTGAGAACCAATACACATCATCAAAATCACATAGTGGTGTTTAAAAAGAAAATATTGCGAGAGAAAAAAACTGCAAAATTATTTTTTAAGCGTATCAAATTATAAATGTACACCTGCAATCCTTAAAGGTGCACTGAGGAACTTTCAGTTTGTGTTAATTATTGCGCCCCCTTTTGGACAAAAGCGGTAGTGCTTTTACTACACCAGCTGTTGGTCCTGGGTGAGCGTATACCCATGACAAAGACATTAAGAAAAACGATATAAAAATAGCATTCTTTGCACTGATGGTCTCGTTTGCTGTTACATAATTACATAATTACGTAATTTAAGATCATCAGAGGGAAAAATTAGACTGTTTCAGTAATATTTAAAAGTTCCTCGTAGCACCCTTTTAAAAGTAATACAAAAACCTGAGCAATTTAATAAGGGCCATATGTTTAATTTAATCCATATGTTTTTGTGCTATTCCAAAGATACCATTGTGTTTTCATCCACACATCACACTGACTGTTAAATTCACACAGACAAGACATCTTGGATATATCAATTTTTAATGTTTAAAAAAAATTGAAAAGGCATTGCATTGCACGACTGCAGTGGTGTCATCCCAGGCCAAATGCATGACTTTCAGATGATGCTTGGGTTTGTAGATTTTACGCCACATTTTTTACATAAATTGAGGAAGACAGACCATGTATGACACTGTACTATAATGATGAATTAATTATAATTTAAAAAAAATGTAATCTAAAAATACAATTATAATAATAAAAAATGGCTTGACTGGAGTGGTGTCATCCCAGGCCAAATGCATGACTTTCAGATCACGTTTGGGTTTGTTGATTTCACGCCACATTTTTTACATAAATTGAGGTGGACAGACTATTTATGACACTGTACTATCATGATGAATTTATTATAATTCCAAAAAAATTGTAATCTAAAAATAAAATTATAATAATAAAAAATAAAACATGGCTTGACTGGAGTGGTGTCATTCCAGGTGAAAATCATGAATTTCAAATAATGTTTGGGTTTGTAGATTTCACGCCACATGTTTTACATAAATTGAGGAAGAAATTTATAATACTGTACTATAATGATGAAATAATTATAATTTAAAAAAAAATTGTAATCTAGATTTTTTTTTATATAATAATTTAAAAAAAGGCTGTCATTCCAGGTCAAATTCATGACTTCAGATCTTGTTTGGGTTTGTAGATTTCACGCCACATTCTTAGATTAACTGAGGAAGACAAAGCATTTATGACACTGTAGCACCAATGGAAGACTTGTCCCTAGATATATTTTTCTACTTTACTTTCTCTATTTCTTCTACTTCTTTTAAAGGTGCTACGAGGAACTTTTAAATATTTCTGAAACAGTCTAATTTTTCCCTCTGATGATCATAAATTACAAATAACAGCAAACAAGACCATCAGTGCAAAGAATGCTATTTTTATATAGTTTTGTCTTAATGCCTTTGTCATGGGTATACGCTCACCCAGGAACTACAGCTGGCGTAGTGAAAACACTACCGCTTTTGTCCAAAGGGGGAGCAAGGATTAACACAAACTGAAATTCCCTCAGAGCACCTTTAAATTAGAACATTTTCAGACTGATTGTGAAGTTCTACAGAAGAGTATTGGGGCCACAGGAGAGGAAAAAATAAGAGGAGGATTTTTTTCAATATTATGCACTTTGAGCAAAAAGTAGAAATGCCACTTTCTGATATTAATTATTGAGGCAGACAGACCATTTATGACGCTGTAGCACCAACTTTTCCCTAGACAGATTTTTCCACTTAACTTCTTAAAGGTGCAGTGTGTAATATGACATCATCAAGAAAGTTCTACAAAGTTCTAGAATGCAACGCTCCCTGGGTAACCCCAACCCTTTCGAATAATAACAGAAGCTACAGTGGCCTTCAAGGACAAGAACAATTCTAAATTTTAAACAATGCACCTGATGACATTCCAACTATGACACTTTCAAGATGGCGGCACTAGACATTGGTCCAAAATATGCAGAAATATGGACATATATGAGACCCTTTCTAAGGGAAAAAATAAGAATTCCAAAAAAAAATGTCAGCTATTATGCACTAAATTAAACGTACTTATGGATATTATAATTACTTTCTACAAAATCTGCTTGGAAATAAAACCATAAATTCTACACACTGCAGGTTTAAATTTCTCATCATTTTAAAACTTCAGACTGATTGTGGGTCACTTGTGGTGAAGCGTTTAGAGCCTGTAGTGTTTTTTGGCATACTGCATTTGGCGTATATGTTTTTGGGACATCCTAAATTGTTATCTGGCAAACTAAATAGTAAGTATGGAAGTATGGGGATTGGAACGCACCCATAATCAACAGAGGAATAACTGATACCAATGATAGGGCACACACTAAAAACATATCTGCTGTGGTTGCACACTTCTTTATTGACCATGTTTGGCATTATGTGGTGTGGACGTGACAGACATCGCTAACCTTCTTAAATCTACCACATTTCCAGACACAGAAGAAGATGAAAGCGTATAATAGTGTATCTACCTGCCAGTACAAAGAGATGGTTGCCAGGCGCCCCTTGCTTGATGACGTATTCCCTGTGTGTGAACGTGCGCTCGTACAAGTACTAGCAGCCCTTTCCTTAATGCCTTTGTCATGGGTATACGCTCACCCAGAAACTACAGCTGGCGTAGTAAAAACACTACCGCTTTTGTCCTAAAGGGGGCGCAAGAACTAACACAAAACTGAAAGTTCTCGGAGCACCTTTAAATAAAGGACGTGAAATTGCTAATCTTCAGAAATCTACCTAATTTCCAGACGCAGAAGAAGAACTTATTAAGATGAAAGTATATAGTTTGTTTGTTTGTGTGTGTGTGTGTGTGTGTGTGTGTGTGTGTGTGTGTGTGTGTGTGTGTGTGTGTGTGTGTGTGTGTGTTGTGTGTGTGTCTGTCTGTCTGTCTGTGCGTGTGTGTGTGCAAGTGTGTGTGTGTGTGTGTGCGTGCGTGCGTGCGTGCCTGTCTGTCTGTCTGTCTGTCTGTCTGTCTGTCTGTCTGTCTGTCTGTCTGTCTGTCTGTCTGTCTGTGCGTGTGTGCGTACGTGCATATGTGTCTGTGTGTGTGTGTGTGTGTATCTACCTGCCAGTACAAAGAGATGGTTGCCGGGCTCCCCTTGCTTGATGACGTATTCCCCGTGTGTGAACGTGCGCTCGTACATGCACTCCACCATGTCTCTCAGCTGCTGCAGCTCCAGACGCTTCAGATACTGGTTCTTACTCAGCGCGTCAACCAGCAGCTTCTTCAGACTGGAACACACAGACAGACAGACAGACAGACAGACAGACAGACAGACAGGCAGACAGGCATACAGACAGACACACACACACACACACACACAGACAGACAGACAGACACACACACACATAATCATACACACGCACACACACACGCACAGACAGACAGACACACACACACACAAACGCACGCACACACGCAACACCATAGAAGAAGAAATGAAATTATCAGTAACCTCTCTTTTAAATCACTTCTTAAAACACATTTTTATAGACATGCTTTTACGTGATGCTGTCTTCAAACACCACAGAGTAAGAAATGAAATTGGGATTTGTTTTGTATTTGTTTGATATGCTATTTGTTGTCTTAACAATATATAATTATTTATGTTTGTTTGCTGTTTCTCTTTTACTGCTGGCTGTGAACTACAGTATATATTGGCTCTTTGGATCCCTTGAAATTATATGTGCGTGTGCGTGTGTGTGTGTGTGTGTGTGTGTGTGTGTGTGGTGTGTGTGTGTGTGTGTGTGTGTGTTATTTAGATCTATTAATCAAAACATTATATCATCTTGAGCTGTCAGAAGTCTCCGCTGTACATTTTAACAGCTGTTCGCATAATGGCCGTTTAGAAGAAGACTTCACTATGTTTAGGGAGTTGTAAACTGGAAAAGGTTTAAGAGACTCGAATGAGCGCTTGTGTGTGTGTGTGTGTGTGTGTGTGTGTGTGTGTGTTTTTGTGCATGTAGGTATATGTGTGTGTGTGTGTGTGTTTGTGTGTGTGTGTTTGTGCATGTATATGTGTGTGTGTGTGTGTGTGTGTGTTTGTGCATGTATGTATATGTGTGTGTGTGTGTGTGTCTCTCTCTCTCTGTGCCTGTGTGTGTGTCTGTGTGTTTGTGTGTGTGTGTGTGTGTTTGTGTGTGTGTGTGTGTCCGTGTGTCCGTGTGTGTGTGTGTGTGTGTGTGTGCGCAATAGATCATGAGAAGTTGAGTCTGTAACAGGTGGGTGGTCTGTTTAGAACAATCTTATCGAGTGCAATAATTTATCACTCCGGGCTTCATAAAAACCAGAGCAGATGACAAGCAATAGTCCTTTTATTTCTAAGCCTTCAACATCCTTCTCCCCTCCCACCTAAGAGCATGGCTGTGTCAATACTGTGTAAGATGTTACATGTGTGTGTGTGTGTGTGTGTGTGTGTGTGTGTGTGTGTGTGTGTGTGTGTGTGTGTGTGTGTGTGTGTGTGTGTGTGTCTCATCTACATCAGTTTTGGTTTCATAAAGCATGCTGGGCCTTATTAGCAAACATATGTTTTAAACATGAGGATCAGGTTGAGAGCATGTGTGTGTGTGTGTGTGTGTGTGTGTGTGTGTTCGGAGTCTGTGTGTGTGTGTGTGTGTGTGTGTGTGTGTGTGTGTGTGTGTGTGTGTGTGTGTGTGTGTGTGTGTGTGTGTGTGTGTGTGTGTGTGTGTGTGTGTGTGTGTGTGTGTGCGTGTGTGTGATACTTCTTTGCATGCTCACAATTATTCACTGCTCTACAATAAGGAGAGGAACTCTTAGACTGTGACAAAGGGCCGATGTGTCTTTCATCTTAGACAATATAATAAGACCTGCACCTGTGTGTGTGTGTGTGTGTGTGTGTGTGTGTGTGTGTGTGTGTGTGTGTGTGTGTGTGTGTGTGTGTGTGTGTGTGTGTGTGTGTGACAATATAATAAGACCTGCACCTCTCATTAGACAAGCTTTTGTGTTGTATTGTGGCCATGTATCAAGAGGACGGGCATTAACATAACATGGGTTGCCTTTCCGAATCGCATACTCTTTCTTTTTTCTATTCTACATACTACATCCGACGATAAAAATAGTAGGATCTAGTTAGGATGCAGTAGGCATACTATTGGGACATACTTTACTCTCTTGTTCCATCATAACATTGCGCCTTGATCTTGCCTCTTGCTTTTATATCCGGCGCATCCCCGTTTTCTTTTCATATGGAGGCTTCGTCGATGTGACGTCACTTCACGAGCGCAATGGATTGTGGGTCAGAATCGCCCAAATAGGATGCAGTTTTCAACACTAACAATCTTGGCCGCTTGAAGTAGGACATCCGGGTACTTCTAACCATCCTAAATCTGGCCACAAGAACTTTTTTCTACCATACTATATAGTAGAAAGTATGCGATTCGGAACGCAACCATGGAGTTGGATTTGATTTGAGTGGTTTATGGCTACACCTGGCTAGATTGTGAAAAACAAGTGTCAAATATGACTTTTTGTTATGCTTAGGTTGTGTTAAAATGACGGCAATGATAAATGCTTTGTTTTGCTTTGTTTTGATTGGTCAATCACGGCATTCTATGGTCTATTATTCCTCAATAAAGACTGTTGTTAAGGATAATTCACTGTTGCTGTGGACCTAGAGATATTGTTCCGATTGATCAATTCCTGCTATATTGATCAATTAATAGACATCTAATAACAGTTAGGTCTTTATTTCTTTAGAAAAACAATGGAATACTAAGAGTTGAGTCGGCATAACTAAAGTTTGCCCTCAGATTCACATAGCTACCGTTGCTATGTACAAAGTTCCGAATCTAGGGGACTATTTTTGTACCGTAAAAGCAATAATAACAGCGTTTCTAATTCAATAAATTCAAACTTTAAACGATTTTTTGGGTTCAATTAATGTATTGATTTAGTTAGAAGCCGTGTAATAAGCGGGATATTGCACAGAAGGATCTTTTTCAAACTTGAAGGTCCTTTTTTCTAAATAAATTGCTCCTAATATTTAGCCTGCTGCTATCGGTGTATGAATGTGTGTGTGAATGGTAACGTGGGAATGAGAACAGGTCTCCCTTGCTAAAGAGTCTCTGGTCTCAATGGGATTTACCTGTAGAAATAAAGGCTAAAAAAATATATATAATAATAAAGAATTAAATTCGAGTGACCCGTTCGCTATACATTATCCCTTATAATGTATTTTGTTTGAACTATAAAAATAACAAAAGCACTTGGACATCCAATCAGAAGAGAGAGTGTATTGGCAGTGTGTGTTGACTGGTCTGTAGAGTGTTAGAGGTAAATTAAAAAGTCATGTTGAAACTGTGTGTGTGTGTGTGTGTGTGTGTGTGTGTGTGTGTGTGTGTGTGTGTGTGTGTGTGTGTGTGTGTGTGTGTGTGTGTGTGTGTGTGTGTGTGTGTGTATGTGTCTGTGTCTGTGTGTTTGCATCTTTCTGTCTCGAATAATTATTATTTTTTGACTATTGTTGATCCAATAAAAAAAAAAGTTTTATTTGAAATGTCCAAACGTCATCAGTAACAGCTGGTTCTAAAGCAGAGCGGTTGTATTTTTAATTTAGATTTTTTTATCTCAAGGCTTTCTGTGTGAGGTTGAGGGTGTAAAAATAGCCTGGTGTGCACATTGTAAAGCACTTTTGAAGTAAATTAGTGATGTGTGGAGTTGAATACAAAAAGACAGGGTTGGTTAGACAGAGATGGTAACATTTCTTGGGCTGGAAATGTTCAAGGAATTGTTTATATGTGAGTGTGTCAGTCAGTTTTTGTCATTATGTATCGTTGTATTTATCAAGTTTTCAAAGGAATATTTCACCCATACGGAACCGGCGTTCTATCATTATAAAATCGCTATTTTAATATAATGAATGAGGTTTTTCTTCCCTCAGTCTTCCCTTGGCCCAGCTGTCCTGTTAATCCTAACCCTACATGTTTATCAGTGTGATGTCACACATGGTAAAATGAAGGGTTAGACAGTGAGACCATAAAAACACTCTTTCTGCCTTTTCTCAGGCTAGGATGAACCGATTTCCCCAAAAAATTGCACATTTATACTACATAGATCTCAGAGTTCAATAAACCTTCATATTTCCACCTGAGAAGTAGGTCTTTAAACAGCATACAGTACGTTCAATTCCCATGTCCCTGTGTTCATTAAAAATATATATTTTCTAGGGGGTCCCCAGAGAGCAATATCTACTGTAGGCTCTGTGCACCTTTAAAATGTATAATATGCGCTCTCTCTCAAAAGTGCTGATACTGTTGGGAATATTTGCTTCGTCAGATTTCCCTAGTCCCCACTATTGAGCACTTAATGTCAATCTAACTTATCCTTAATGCATGTTTTATTTTATTCAATTTTATATCCAGGCTCGTAACCTCACGATCGCACAGGGCAGCATTTTTTAAATCAACTTACTTCCTCATTTTGATCTGTTGGGGTGAGAGAGATGTTTGGCACCAATCAATGAAAAAATATTTTGGAGAAAGGTGATTGTGTTTTAATGGGAGGGCCCTGTTAAGATATATAAAGATGTTTGCCTGTTTATGTCTGCTAGTACATAATGGCTGTTTTTTTTTGGGTTAGAAATAATTATTATTGTGCAGTCCTGCCCCTAATTGCCAATAGGGTAGATGAATTTAGTTATTTATTATATAGTACTTCTTCTTCTTGGTCTTCCAACAGGTGCATTTCCCCAGGACGCCCACTTTAATTAAAAATATGTAAGACCGTTAATTTGTCCCTTCTGTGCTATTGTAGACACTTGGCAGCGCTCCTAACTCCTATGTAGATATAAAAGGCTCATTCTTAGGTAATAAAATAACAAACAAACAAAAAATTCAAGCAATTATACACTTGTTAAAGGTGCAGTGTGTAATATGACATCATCAAGAAAGTTCTACAAAGTTCTAGAATGCAACGCTCCCTGGGTAACCCCACCCCTTTAGAATAATAACAGAAGCTACAGTGGCCTTCAAGGACAAGAACAATTCTAAATTTTAAACAATGCACCTGATGACATTCCAACTATGACACTTTCAAGATGGCAGCACTAGGCCTTGGTCCAAAATATGCAGAAATATGGACATATATGAGACCCTTTCTGAGGGAAAAAATTATAATTCAAAAAAAAAATTTCAGCTATTATGCACTAAATTAAATGTATTCATGGATATTATAATTACTTTCTACAAAATCTGCTAGGAAATAAAACCCAAAATTCTACACACTGCAGGTTTAAAACATCTCATGAATATTATTTTCCATTTCTGCCAAGTCTGTAAGGCAGACATATATCTCTCTGTCATATATCTCTCTGTCTCTTAGACCCTGTTTCCACCTGGCATTAATATGTGGTTTTTACGATCCGATCGCGCTAACTACAGGTGGAAACACGCTCAATGCGCATTGAATGCGCATTGAACTTATCCACATTCGGAGGTGGTTTGAGACCACATATCCACATACCCATTAACAGTGGAAACAGGTATGCGTATCTCATACACATTAGGCCACGCCCACTCAACTGCGGCGAGTGACTGGGCGGAAACGCGTACTCATTCACGCGACAATTCACGTCATAAAAGCGCACCGTTGCAGGTAAACACATAGACATTATAAAGGATCCTTTATAATGTCTATGTCTGGAACAACTGTGGTCAAGCCAGCGGTCTCTTGTTTTTGCATGGTCAAACCAGCCGCTTCTTTATTTATTCCCCCCGTGTTGTTGTGAGCACAGAGACGGCTCGGTGCAACTGATAGAGACAGTGAGCGAACAGCTCTGGCTGCGGCAGCTTCGTGTCATCGTAGCAGTGGGACACAGTGTAGCCAACTGATTCATTTAATGACGAGGAAAAACACCACACAATAAACAGTGCCGCGCTCACATTTTCGCCAAAACACACTGACTCTCTTCACTCTAGCCGACGTGACTACACAAGGCGGAAATGATTCTTTCGACCAACTGTGGTCAAGCCAGCGGTCTCTCGTTTTTTCTCGGTCAAACCAGCCGCTTCTTTATTTATTCCCCCCGTGTTGTTGTGAGCGTGTATTTACTACTATCTATGGCGTAAACACACAGAGACGGCTCGGTGCAACTCATAATAGAGACAGTGAGCGAACAGTGCTGGCTGCGGCAGCTACGCAGTGGGACACAGTGTAACCAAGTGATTAATTTATTGACGAGGAAAACACCACACAATAAACAGTGCTGTGCTCACATTTTCGCCAAAACACAAGACTCTTGCCGAGGTGACCATAGACATTATAAAGGAATTTATGTCTATGGTCATGGATGGTCTTCTTCTTTTATTTCCGGCAGACTAGGCAAGGGCGGGGCACTGCTGCCCCCGCCGGTTAGAAACAACAGTATAAGCGGAAATGATGTACGAGCTGATTTCCATACAGCGCGGGGAATTCGAATCCGGATCGCAAACGCGCATAGAAGACGCATTGTTAAGGCCAGGTGTGAACAAGCATATTACATTTACATATAACGATCGGATTCCTCAGAACCACATATTAATGCCAGGTGGAAACAGGGTCTTAAAGGCACACTGCACCTTTAAGAGACAGAGAGATATATGATGTTTCAGTGTTTTCTCTGCTGTCCATTCAGCACAGAGCCACACAGCCACATAGATGGATAGATAGATAGATAGATAGATAGATAGATAGATAGATAGATAGATAGATAGATAGATAGATAGATAGATAGATAGATAGATAGATAGATAGATAGATAGATAGATAGATAGATAGATAGATAGATAGATAGATAGATAGATAGATAGCACCGTGCACATATGCGTTCAGAGTAACAGCTGTCACTGTCTGCAGTGCGACCAAACATAAACTAAAGGCAGAGCTGCAGAAACACCCTCCAGGCATTCTAACTTGTTTTTCTTTAATTGGCTCAGAATGTACTTTTCTCTGAATGTTCTTGGTGTCAAGTCTCTGGGTCTAGGGATATTCCCAAGTCTTAAAGGTTCAGTAAGCGGAATGGTTCTTTTAGCTAACTTCCTGTCAGTTACTGCAGTTAGCAGTCCCCTCGCTCGTCCCTACGTCACCACATTAATGCACTGCACTCTTCAAGCAGCGAGTTATCTAGCATCATCTCAGATCCATAAGTGTGATAAAACATGATGAAAACCATCAAAACAGACATTGGGAAGGATTTTTACCTGCTCCGCCATTGTAGGTGCATACACATTCACCCATCTGTTGCTCTGGCGTGCACCGGCAGTGAGACCATGGAGTGTATATAGTATATAAGAGTGAGACGAGTGTCGGTTTGTAGCGTTCTCTCTTCTGATTGGATAAAAATTTTGGGATACTACAATAAGTTTATTTGACGATTACATGCAGAGCAGCTGACTGAGAGATCGGCTTTAGGAAACGCGCACATTATGTAAGTGATCACTGTATGAATAAAGAGCGATTTAACACTTATATTAACATAAATAAACCGCTTACTTCACCTTTAACTTTCCTCTGCTCACAACATAAAAATAAAGTCAAAACAAACACCTAAGATCATTTGGTGATGTTGTAAAGTTTAACTGGAGTGTCGGTGGAGGCAGGCTAATACTTCCCATTGACTACCAGTATTTGAGCTAAGCTAACTAGCGATGAGCAACCTTTGCTTATTTCTTCTTCAAAATGCAGTTAAAGGAAGTGCTTCTGTCGCCTTTTCTTGAACCCCAGAGTGAAGCAAAAAGCTATGAAAAAAAGTTGAACTACAGACAGACAGACAGACAGACAGACAGACAGACAGACAGAC
>CM047507.1:29026545-29029045 GCA_026122265.1 Ammodytes dubius | reverse complement strand
GAAGCAGGAAGTATAACGTTACACCAACAGTCACTCCCTACAGCGCAGATGCTAGCACAGAGAGTGCAATGAAAAAAAACACTGCTAGAAAAAAAATCCCAATTAATCATCATAAAAATAACAATTTTTAACAAGAAAAATCACGTGGTAAAGTCGCATTTTGAAAGCACGTTTCTGGCGTCATAGTAAGAGTGTTTTATGGAAGGGGGAAATATGTCTGTGAACAATCGTGTGTTTGTTGTTTGGGATCGGGACAGTCGCCCACTCGCGCACATACAGTAGAATACTTCATTCATGGCATTCCTTGCTACTGTCAGAACGCACTGTGTTCTAGAATGATTATGAAAATAAAATCCACACTACTGACAACATTTATATTATATTCTATATATATTTAGAAATATTGCTAAAGAAAAATAAGGCTATCCATTTTTATTTTTATTTTTATTTTTTGGACATAATTTTCTACAATATAACATATGTCCAGTAACATGTAGGTTACTGACATAGCTGAGGACTTTTTAAATTATACAAATATGCCCCCACTATTTTTTTTCCACGCGAATGTAGGCTATTAAAATTTAATTCGTTTGAAGTTATAACTATTTAAACGCATCTCCCTATAGGACAATAGTGCACCTGCAACTTATCAATGCCTCGTCATCCTGTACCGAACAAACTGATAAATAAATCGCTGTTTTAGTTCAAATTCACATTAAAAATCTCTTTCTCTTACCTGATAAGTTGTTGTTTTTTAAAAGCCTTCAGTCGTGGAAAGCGGAGAACGGTTTAAAAACTGACGAAACGATTTGTTTGAACATTGGAGCATCCGTAGAGAAACAGTCCATATGAAACACTGGTCGCATCATCCTCTCCTCTCCTCTCTCGCTCCCTGTCTCTCGCTCTCGCTCTCTCTCTCTCTCCTTCTCTCTCTCTCTCTGTCCCTCTCTATCCCTCTCCCTCTCTCACACACACGCACACACTCTCTCTCTCTCTCTCTTTATCACTCTCTCTCCCTCTATCTCTCTCTCTCCCTCTCTATCTCTCGCACGCGCGCTCTCTCTCCTCCGCGGCTTTGCGCATGCGCAGCAAGTGATATTGCAGGACAGAATAGAGCGATTGAGGGAGACCCCGGTTAATTTGATTGATGTATTGATTGATTAAATAGGCTAATGTATTTAACCCTTTAATGTGCGGTCAACCGTTTTTGTAGAAGCCATTTTAAATAACTATGGTGTTCTTTAGGCTATAGAAATAAAATAAAAAATATATATAAGCAAAATAAATATATAGCCTATATATATATATATATATATATATATATATATATATATATATATATATATATATATATATATATATATATACAGTGGTGGGCCGTCAGGGCCAGCAGAGAATCCAAATAATATATATTTTTGTTGTTGTTTAAAATTATATTAATTTGTGTTTAAATGTGTATGAATTTAATTAAAAAAATGTCAGTATGTTACAATAATAATTTTTAAAAAAATGGAATATAGTTATTTTTTGTGAGGCAGAGCTGGATTTCCCAGGCATATCACAGCTATGTGGAGCAGCGGACCTGCATAAAGCTGCGAACACACCGCACTGGCCGCGCGGCGAGATTACATACAAAGTCAATGTACTAGCGCGTGGCCGCGCGTCCACCCAAGAATCGGCGTCCAGCGGCCGGCGGCGGGCGCGTGAATCGAAGGCGCTGCCATTTGCGGCGCGGCGAACATATGCGGCAGACGCAGAAAATGAAATTATTTATCTTTTTGGCGCGCGCCGCGATAGCCAATCAGCGTTGAGATTACCCGGTGGGCTGCAAGACGAGGTGGGCGTGTGGAGTGAGGACATTGGGCTTCCAATACATTCTGCAAATATGTGTAGTTTGCATCTGTTTAGCTGTTGGTTGTACTTTAGCCAAGGTAGCGCCGGTTAGCATAGTGAAACTCACCCAGCTGTGTGCTGTTCCTGAGGATAATATGAACCCAAAGTTGACGGCAGTGTCCGTGTGGAATTCCAATATAGTACAGCGAAGCACCAGTGTTGTCCTCCGTCAGCCGGTGTTGTGCCGAATTCCCACTCCCCGCAGGATCGCACTCCCCTCTATGAAAAACAGTGTTGCCAAAATCCGCCAAAATCCTACTCCCCTTCTAACTTTTACATTTATGCAACTAGTGTCAAAAGCTTTTTATGGCACACTCTACAGGGCATGAGGAGCCACTAAAATCATTTGGGGGGATGTCAGATCTTATAGTCCCAAGATATGAGGGGGGGAGGATTTTTCATACCTGCCGAAATCCTCCCCCCCTCATATCTTGGGACTATAAGATCTGACATCCCCCCAA
The DNA here is from genome assembly GCA_026122265.1 of Ammodytes dubius. NCBI lineage: Eukaryota > Metazoa > Chordata > Actinopteri > Uranoscopiformes > Ammodytidae > Ammodytes > Ammodytes dubius. The sequence continues at coordinate 29,026,691 of CM047507.1, read as the reverse complement.
ATGATTTTAGTGGCTCCTCATGCCCTGTAGAGTGTGCCATAAAAAGCTTTTGACACTAGTTGCATAAATGTAAAAGTTAGAAGGGGAGTAGGATTTTGGCGGATTTTGGCAACACTGTTTTTCATAGAGGGGAGTGCGATCCTGCG